>RJWM01012418.1:0-35000 GCA_004363535.1 Dasyprocta punctata | reverse complement strand
CACGCAGAAAAAGGTAGAGCCCAGAGAAAGGATCAGCATTGTGCAGAAGAACTTGCTGAGCTGACGGAAATGCTGCACTAGTCAATACAGTGACTCCAGCCCTAAGTGATTTGATTTAACTGTAATTAAAAGTACCCACATGTGACTAGTGTCCACAATATTGACAGCACTGGCCTAGATGGCCATGCTGATTTGTTTATTGAGCTCTGGGAATGGCTTGGCAAAGAAAATGGAATGTTGGTTTATACCCAAAGACCAGCATGCTTCAGCAAGTATGGGGTTGGGGCCTGGGGTGAGAGTCGAGGACCATCTCCAGGCCCACTCCTTGCTGCTCGGTAACCACAAGTATGCTATGGGATCTCCCAGAGCACTGATTTCCTCATCACCAAAATAGTCATAATAATTACAAACTTATAAAATCACCATCAAGACAAAATGCGATTAATACCTACAATGTTCTTCAGAACAGAGATAGCAAAATATCTTGAACACTTAGCACTTGCAGGTAATTTTCGTGGATAATTCCATTCAATCTTACGACGACCTTATGACATGGTTACTCTTATTGCTATTGCTATTCCCATTTTATTTCATTATTTTATTTTTTTTGGTACCAGGGATTGAACTCACGACTTCGCGCCTGCTGGGTAGGCGCTTAGGCCACTGAGCTAAATCCCTGGCCCACTATTCCCATTTTAGAGACAAGGACAGTGAGGCTCAAAGAGGCCAATGAAGTCCCCAGTATCCTCCAGCTGGAAGGTAGCACCCCTACCTTTGCCAGGGTACTTTGCCACTGTGCCAAATGACCTCAGTCGCAAAACCCTTTTAAGTGTCAGCAGTGATGGACTGCAATAATGATTTCCAGTTGCCACTGAGCTTTTTCTCTTGAGGAAAGCAGATATATATTTCAGTAAGGACTGCAGTGGAGCAAGGACTGACTATGGCACCCACTGGCTGGCTAACGCAGGAAAGTCCATCAGCAGAGCCCCACCTCAGCCCTCGCTGTTTGTCCTGGCTGTTCCCTTTCAGTTGGAAGGATCAACTTCTTGCTTTCAGCTTCTTGATTTCTTTCAGTGGGCTCTGTTCACACTGGGACAGTGGTATTTCTGCAAAGTGACTGGCTCCTCACAGTACCAATTGGACCATGGCCCACATTCATTCATTGTCTGTATAGGTTTCTGGGTCCACTTAATGGCTTGGGGGCGGATTGTAGTAGATCATGTTGTACCCCCAAAGCAGTTATCATTATTCCTGTCAAATAACAAACAAGCCACAGGCTTCACAGGAAGTAGCTAATAGGACATGGGTAGAATCTTCCAGTAATGGCCAGGTGAGCACAGCTCTGAATGGCTCCAGAGAGAGGACTGGAGCACCCACTGAGGGCAAAGATAGTCAAAACCTAATCTGCAGCTCCTACCAAAGGCAATGATCTTGTCAACATGCACATGTGTATTCAAACCTAAATGACTGCTATATCTGAGAACACAGATAAATCTTCATGGGCTGAGAATGGTACACTGAGACCAGGTTTCTGGCTGTAGTCTCCACATGGGCCAGGCTCCAATTTAAGAAAGGAGAGGACATTCACAGAACTAGTAGTTTAAGATATTCCAACAAAATCTCTATGTATCCTGCCAAGGCATATTTTTTCAATGGCTCTGAGCAATCACTTTATTCAAGAAATGTGTAGTGAAGGGTTGTTATCTGATTATTTAATAAAAGATTTCACCAAAAACATTACTAGGTAATTTCAATGAGTCACTCATCATGTGATCTAATTTTACATTTAAGTCAGAGAGGCTTGATGTAGCTGGTTGACCCTGAACCAGATGCTGGGATTTCTGAAATACCCGTCTTATAGGTCTCCAGTCACTAGAGGGAAGAGTGAAATTAGAGATACGAGGACAACTGACCTTGGTTCCCTGAGAGCACTGTAGGCCTTGAAATAAAAGAGAAGTGCTAAGGGTCAGAGAGAATGCCTTCAGTGGAGGGTTTGAATTTGGTGGGCAACTGTCTTGGGCTTCTGGGTCTCTGGCTTCTCCAATACATTCTCCAGGAGAGGCTGGATTTCTGAGTAGTATATCTGGTCTTTCATAGTTTGTAAAACATGCTTCCATCTGTCATCTCATTTGATCCTCTCAGGTGTGCCAAGCCTTTACATTCCTATAATCTTCATTTTACAGATAAGAAAACCAAAATTCAGGGAGGAAATAACTCATATCAAGTTCCAACTGCAGGTCATACAATTGGGGCTAATAAAGGTGACTGAAGATTTAATCCATGGGTACTGATTTTGTTGCTTTTATGCAAGGTTTGTATCTTAGTACAGTTCTAGTTGTGCTGAATTTAATTATTTGTAACGAAGCATTTTCACAACCCCTAGTAAAAGTATGTGTAATTATGGTGTGTAATGGTGTAAGACTCCTCAAAGCTCCTCCTGCAGCCCCTCCTTCTGGGGTAGGTATAACTTTCTAAATGAAGCAGCCCCTGCATCTTTGCCAAAACACCCCCATAATTAGGTACCATTAAGGATGCAATGTCTGTAAAATTGGTTTGTTTAGAAATAATGAAACATTAAGTGGTAATTTTTTTTAAAAGAAAGTTTAACAATTAAAGATTTTCAGAGGGTGATTAGAGGAAGACTTTTTTCCAGTTCAGACTGATCAAAATGTTGCCAAGGAAACTGAATGCAGAGAAGAAATGAAAGGGTTCCCTTAACATGGGAGCAACCCATGATGAATCCTGGCTCCAAAAGAGTAGGGGCAGCATGGTAAGCTTCAGACACAGCCTCCATATGGCTGGGCAACACTAGTGTTGGCAGGGCTACTGGCTGAATATGGCCCCTAGTCTTTGAAAGAAGCCCTTGCCTTGTGGGATTTAATTTGAATGATGTGATTAATCAGCGAAATCCACTCAAGACCCCTAGTCCATCTCCCACTGCCAGCCCCTGGATCCTGTCTGACCCCTAGACTTAGCCACCATCGTAACATGGGTATCCTTTGGAGGGTGGCTGAGGTTTTCCTGCCATGGGCTTCAGGCCAGGATCAGAGAGAGGGTGGTGGGAATCCTGCTCACTCCTCAGTGCCCCCCGCACTGAGGCTTCATGAAGCATCTGTGATCTTCTCTAGAGAGTCCTGATACTCTGCACAGTGATGCCAGCTCGGGAGGACAGGGTATCGTTGCATGCTCAGAGAAGGGCCTCACTTCCTGCTGAGGTTTTAGTATACTGATTCTGAGGCACCTTCTGCAATCTATGGAAAATCTTCCTGGCTCTTAGGGCTCCTTTCATTCACTCATTTGGTATTTTCTGAAGGAGATCTCTGTGACAGAGACTACAGTGAACACTCAGCCTCATCTATCCTTCACATCCAACAAATAAGGACAAAAGAAGTGGTTTCAGGCTGTAAAATGTGCAATAAAAAAAGTGAGTGAAAGTGGCTGGGTAGAAGATGACTTAAAAATTAGTGGGATTAAGGTGTGGGGTGACTGTGAGCCAGAAGACCTCAAGGGAAGGCGCTGCTGGGCCATATAGGCAAGCAGCTCCTCAAACTGTCCCCTGACTGGAGGTGAGCAGCTCCTGAGCAGCCTGTTCCCTGGAGCAGGCCCTTTGCCTGGAGGCTCTCTGGAGCCTAAGCCCCTTTCAAACCCACAAGTGCAGGCACCCTCTCCCCGACTTCCCATTTCCTGTTCAGTGATGTCAGTAGTGAGGCAGGCGGAGGAGCCCTCCTCCAGGATCTCCACTGGAGGGAAGCCATGGGCAGACACATGAACATTCAAGAAAGCCGGGTCTTTGGTAAGAAAATTACTTTTGTTGCTTTCCTCCTACTTCGGTTATATTTCTCAATTGGCAAGGTCTTTTCAGGCCAGGGTCCCTTCAGCCTCTGCATTTATCATCAAATTGGGCACAGTCAGTGGGAATATGGAGGTAAACATGGTGATGGGGGCTCCTCGGGCTCTCAGATAACAAGAATGGCTCAAGGTTGTGATGTTTTGCTACCTGGAGGTGGGCAGCTGCTGCAGCTTTCAGACCTGGCTAGATGCTGTATGTGACCCCTGACCCTGATGCATATGCTGAGTTTACTGGGGCCTTTTTGAGCTTTGGGGACAAGAGCTGTAGAGTGTGCAGGATGAGGTTGGATATTGTTCCCACTGCACAAATGCATAGGGAAGGAAAGTAAGAAAGAGACAGAGACAGAGACAGAGAAATTGAGACTGCTCTAGTTTGGATCTGAAATGTCCCTCAAAGGCACATATATGAAAGGCATGGGCCCTACCTTGGTGTTCCTGGGAGGCAACAGAAACTTCAAGAGTAGAAACTTCAGGAGACCAGGCCTGGAAGGAGGTCTTCCAGTCATTGGAGGCAAGTTCCTGAAGGGGAGAGTGGGACCCCAGCCCCTCCTCTTCCTCTCTTTAATTCCTGGCCAGAAGGTAAAATGCTGCCTTGCTATAGACCCCAAAGCAGCAGGACTAACCAAACATGGGCAGGCACCGCCAACTATGAGTAGAATTAAACCTTTAAATTGATTATCTCTGACAGTGACAAAAGCTAATACTGTATAGGCCTTGATCTGGCAGGTGTTGGGGTCTAACAGAAGGCCCCAGCCACCTCTATATGAACTTCCAGTGACTTCTGTGACAGATTACCAAGAGCTTGATATCTTAAAACACCAGAATTTATTCTTTCACACTTCTGGAGGTCAGAAATTTGAAGTCAGTCATGAGCTGAATCAAGATGTGATGAAGGCCTTGCTCTCTCACAGGTCCTAAGGAAAGATGCCTTCCTTGCTCTTCTGGCTTCTGCTGGCTTTCCTTAGCTTGTGGTTGTATCATCCTTGTCCTCTGAGCCAGCATCTATTGATGTATCTTGGCTCTGTGTTCACATCATCATCTCTATGTATGTCAAATTCCTCCTGTCCTCTGCTTATAAGGATGGTGGCACGTGCCTGTAATCCCAGCACTCGGGAGGCGGATGCCGGAGGATTGCTGTGAGTTTGAGGCCAGACTGAGCTACATAATGAGTTCAAGGCAAGCCTCCCAAACTACATGGTGAGAACTTGTATCAAAAAAAAAATCACATCTACAAAGATCCTTTTTTTCTTATAAGGAGATTTTACAGGTTCCAGGGATCAGGACCCAGCATGTTTAAGAGCCATTATTCAGCCTATCACACACTGCCACACCACAGATGCTTTAATGTCACCTTAGAGTTTCTAAAACATCTTCCAACTGAGCTTGGCTTTGATTTTAGATCTGTTTCTCCCCTCGGTCATCCACTGAGAGAGATGTGGGAGGTGCTTAGGTGTGAAAGACTAGTGCAGTGGATTAACTAATAGTCAACTGTGACACCCGCTGAACTGAATCAGCATGGTTTTGGGTGTGGAAGGCCCACCTGAAGTTTGTTGCCAATGGCATAAAAGGAGAACTGGAGGGGAAGATGGCATACTGTTGCTGGAGAAATTTGTTGCCCTGGTTTTCCTGATGTGAACTCAGCTGTTTTCATCATTGGAGGAGCTTGGGTCCTTGCTGTCACTGAGGATAGCTGTAGGTCTCTTCAGGGGAGCTCTGGTCCTTACCTTGAGCATTACTTCCTGGCTCCAGTGCAGGTCCCTTAGTCTAGTGGCACAGATGCTTCATCCCATTGACAAAAACTTTCTAACTTCCACCACTGACCTTTGAACCTTCCCACTAGAGATCCTTGATACAGATTTGCATGAGACATTGTTGCAGGCTCTAGACCTCCATCTGGACTCATAGAGGACATTGTCATTGGCTCTAGTTCTTCAGCTGGACTTATGTAGGACATTGCCATGGGATCCAGGCCCTCAGCTGGATTCTTTAGATCTCTAGTGCTTGTGAAGATCTCTTGCACCCTTCTGAATTTGACTTTTTTTGGGAAAGTATTATAAAATAATCCTATAAATTATGTGCCCTGTATTAAATCTATTCCCTTGCAAACCCTGCCTATAATAAATTTGGTACTGGAAAACTGGGGTCGTTACTGTGGCCATACCTGACCATGTGGCTCAGAGGCTTTGGCAATGGTTTGTGGGAAGAGTTAGGAAAGGTTCAGAGATGCTGGCTGAAAAGTAGAGCTGGAACACCTTAGGCTGGACTATATGGGAGATATTGGTCAGAGCTCAGAAGAGCAGAATGTTGATAGAAATCCTGCCAGTAAAGACCAGACTTGGGAGGTTTCTTCTGGGAAGGACTGCATTGCTTGTTGGATTCCAGATGCTGTGTGTTATACTTCAGCAGAAAGTTTGTCTGCGTTTTGCCCATGTCCAGCAATTTTGCCTGAGACTCAGATTAAGGGCAGTGGACTAACTAATCTTGCAGGAGAAATTTTAAGGTGGTTGAGTGTTGAGGCAGTGGGATGGTTATTTTGGGGTGCTTTTAGGCAGATCTGTGTTGAGAATAAAGAGCAAAGAGCCCACCAGAATAATTAAAAACATGGTGAATTTGCCCAGAAAGAAAGCATCAATAAAGCTATAGACTGCAAATATAGAGCAGAGAACATCTTGATTGCTGAGAAGGAACAGGAGAATAGAAAAGATGGCATGAGAGCATCAAAGAAGCAGCAGGACTCTGTCCTATACAACTGAAAAATTGCAAGAGTGAAAGACTTTGCTTTGATAAGGAAACTGCAGAGCACCATGTTCCAGAATGGCAGTGACATAGAGAATGTCCATTGGAGTTGATTTCAGGGTGCTCAGCAATCTAGGCATTAGACCCCTACAGCCAAGAGAGAGGGAGTTTCACTACTTCTCCAGCTGGCAGCAGACCTTGGCACCGTCCATGTGGCACTGATTTTAGGTGCATGCAGAATGGAAGAGCTGTGGGGTCAGGAAAGCTCCCACCCAGAGTTCAGAAGAAGACCCAAGAGGCCAGGCAGTATGCCCTTGAGAGGGCAGTGTGTGAAGCTGTGAATGTGAAGCCAACAGTGCAGTGGAGACCCCAGAAGTTTGGAAAAGCCAGGAACATGGATCATCTCAGGAAAATTGCAAGAAGGGAGCACAGTGGGCCCAAAAGAGAATCCATTGGAGCTACAACCACTGAAAGTGCCATAGGGGCAGAGCCACTCAAGTGGAGTTCAAATCTTGTCACAGAATGCCTCAAATGCTGCACATGAAAGTACAGGACTTAATGTTTGCCCTACCAGATTTTAGACTTGCTTTGGTTCCAATTCTTTGTATCCTCGTTTGTAACCTTTGGAATGGAATGTCTGTCTTGTGCCATTGAATACTGAAAGTGTTAAACTTTGTTTTCATTTACACAGGGGCTCACAGCTAAGAATTTACCTTAAATCTCGGAGGAGATTTGGGAGTTGGACCTTTCAGCGATGCTGAAACTGTTAGGACTTTGGCAACTCTTGGAGATGGACTAAACATCTTTTGTATAAAGTCATGTGCATAAGTCTTAGAGGGGCCAGTGGCACAATGTTATGATTGGTGTCTATGTGTTCCCCAAAGCCTCATGCAATCATAGGCTTTTTTTTTTTTTGAGGCAGATAAATCTACAGTATGTGACTGATTAGTGGTGAAATGCTGGGATTAAGGGTGCTGAGATTAAGGGTGGGCAACTGCTGAATCAGTCCACTGATTGCATTGGTACTGCCCTAATCCTGGTAGACCAGATACAATATAAGGGACAGAAAGAGGCTTGTCTGCTCTCTCTTGCTTGATTTTTCTGTCTTCCACTGCCACGAACTCTTGCCCCTCTGCCATGTGCCACCCTGCCTTGGAGTCAGCCGATTATGCACTGAAACCTCCATAAACTGTGGGCTAAATAAATCTTTCTTCCTTTAAATTTGCACTTTGGGTATTTTAACTCAGTAATGAGACAAAAGTAACTAGACAGTCAGCAAGCAAGAGTGTTGAAAGAGATATGCAACCTTCATCATTGGAGTATCTCTTGACTATATTGTATCAGGCAAATAGGATATAAATGGTTCTGACTGAGGAGACCCAGGGAAGAGGAATGACATTCTGAGCTGGAACCTGTTTTTAAATTTGCAGAAAAGCAAAGCAAAGAGTGTGTGCCCAGCTTCCTCAAGTTAGCTGGAAGCAGAAAGGGGAAAGGTTGCCATGGGGTTCCCATGAGGATACCCATTTGTAAGGGGCCAAGAACTCTGGGGTCCAGATGCCTCTGGCAAGCAGATCCTTTCCCCTTCAGGTATCTGACTCCTCAAAGCATCACGACTCTCTGAATACTCAGCTACAGTCACTTCCAGAACTTTGCTGGAGCTCTTTGCTTCTCTGGTATATTTTTTTCACCAGTGCTAACAAATAGCCACAGTCTGGGAGCCCCCAAACAACAGACATCTGCTTTCTCACAGTTCTGGTCACTGGAATCTTGAGATTAAGGTATCTACAGGGCTAATACCTTCCAGAGCCCCACTCTTTGCTTTCTTCCTGTACAGTTTTTTCCCTCTGAATATGTCTAGATCTCCTCTTCTCAGAAGAGCATCAGTCAGAGTGAATGAAGGCCTACCCCAGTGACCTCATTTTACTTAATGACTTTTTTAAAGACACCGTCTCCAAATAGTCTCATTCTGAGATACTGTAGGTTCTTTCAGGGTTTGAATTTTGAGGGGAGACAGGTTAGCCCATAGCACCCAGCATGTACTTTCCCTTCCTGTATGGCATTTCTCCACTTGCTCTTCAAGCCTCGATTCCACTGAGACACCGCCTCTGTGAAGCCTTACTGAAATTCCTTTTCCCCATCAAAGTCTTCATGGTGGACGGTGTCTACACTACTGACATAGTCCTCACCATACATCCCATCGTTAGTCCCCTGCCAACTTGTCACTGTATCTCCTCCTTCCCCTCTACCCTGTGCTCCTGGCCCAGGGACTGGTTTAGAAGACATGCTCTTAGACAGTCACTGAACTGAATGGAATGGCAAAACCCTCTCCTTAGACCAGAGGCTCCAAGTCTTCCTTCCTTCTTACCTGTGACTCTGAGTGGAAAATCCAAACTGTTCTTGGTCTGTTTCCAGCCCTGAGGCCCTCCAGTTTGAATCTGTGTCTTGGGAGATCTGGGAACTTACACAGGGCAGAGCATTCAGGGGGAACTCACCAGCTTGACTGTTGGACTATTCTGATTGGTTGATACTTCTGTAGAACTGACAATTAATTACCATAAGAACCTCCATCTTAATTCCCCTCTCTGAAAAAAAGGAGACACAGTGACATTTATTCCCTTATTTGGGATAAAACTTCAACCTGATCCAAATTCTGAGTGTAGCATTCACAACTCTCCTTGCCTTCTTTTGCACAGACTGAGGACGTTTACAAAGTAAGAACCCTGGCTCCCTGCTGAGTCTCTCAGTTAAACTTCTGACCTTCTCAAACTGACACAATGACCAGGTAACTGCTTGTGCTCTACACCCCAGGATGTAGAGCTGCTGAGTTACTTAATTAAGCTTCTAGACTTCTCAAGTTGACACAATGTATAAACCGTAACAGTGTCCATCCTGAGACAGCAAGCGCAGCCTGGGTAAGCTGCACACCACTGCCACCTGCCAGCAGGCCTGAGTCAGCTAAGGCCATCCGCGTGCAAAAGCTGAAGGACAGATGAGACATTTAAATTTTACCAGCTCTCAGTTATGGGCTTGACACAGAGAAATAGCTGCAATTCTTCTTATCAGTGGAGAGAATAGGTGTTAAATGACAAAATATTAGGCAGGCCTGGCGTTTGAAAGCGGTTTCATGAAATCTAAAAGTTAGGGTGAGGCTGGAGGCAAAGTGGGCTGGGCCTTTCATTCCCAGACTTCCTCTTGGAGCTCCTTGTCTACTTTTATATTTATTGTTTTGCCCAATCACTTTATTCATCTGTCTGTTCATCTGTGTCAACCCATTTTTTTTAAAAAAATTTTAATTCTTATTTATAGACTGACCTTAATAAACTCTCTTCAAGTACTGCAGGTTTGTCACTGTCACAGATGAAAACATTATTAATGGCCAGCAGGCTGACTGGGATGGCTGCCCTTTACACTCCTCGGCTGCTGACTGGATTGCAGACCCTGTCTGGGAAGGGGACTGCGGTCGATGAGGTCGGGGTCAGCCGCAAAGGCTCATCATTAACGCCCTTTACCGTCACCGCAGGCCACCATGACTGCCGGCAGAGCTTTCTGCTCATGCATTCAGAGATGGCCCCTTCTTGCAAATGCATGCAATGTCCTGGCCTATCTATTTAAAATAAGGAGAAATAAATGAGAGGAGAAGGCTGGGGAAGCAGAAGGTGTCCAACCTTGTCCAGGAGCGGGAAGCAATAGGGAGGCTGAAAAGCCCCTGGACCAGGCTGGGGAAGTAAGATACCTTCACCTAAGCCCTTCCGAGAGCTGCCAGGGCCAGGTTATATTGGCCTTGAAACAAAGAAACTCCTGGCAGGAGTAGCTTAGCCTCACAGTGCTTGTCTTGCACTCAGTAGGACTTGGATTTGATCTCCAGCTCTGCAAAACAAAACAAAATAAAACAAACTGTGAAAAGTCTAGAAGCTTGGGTCAAGGATAGCAGGCACAGTGCCCAGGCCTCACAAAAATGTTGTAATTTTCAGTTCCTTAAAAATAAAAAAAAATAATAATAAAACCTAAAGCAAATATGTATAAATGGCCACATAAACATGAATCCAGCCTAAATTATATTTATCTTGGTACCAATGAAGTTATAAAACATATTTTTAGTTGTATATGTGTAGGCAGAAAAGAGCCACAAAAGCTAGCACATGCAGGACTAATTCATGTTTTAAAAAATTTTTATTTTTTTTTAAAACAGGATCTCATTATGTATTTCAGTCTGACCTTGAACTCACTATGTAGCCCAGGCTGACTTCTGAAATCACGGCAATTTTTCTGCCTCAGCCTCCGAAGTGCTGGGATTATAGGCATGGGCTACCACACCCAGGTCAAGGACTCTTAGTTCTTGCACTCAGGTGAGTTTATTTATTTTTTTACTTTTATTATTAGTGCCTATTAGTAATTTTACAAATTATTGTGCTTCAATATTTTGATCATATCCATCCTCAGTAGTACCATTCATTACAGCCTCTCCTCCTTATTCCCTTCCTCTTGTCTGTCTCCCATCTTTTCTAAATTCCACGTATTAGAGAGACTATATGATATTTGTCAAAGTTTGTCTTATTTTGTTCAATATGATGAGCTCCAGTTGCATCCATTTTCCAGCAATTAACAAAATTTCATTCTTCTTTATGACTGAATAATACTCCACTACATTTATATACTACATTTTCTTTATCCATTCATCTATTGACGGGCACTTAGGCTGGTTATGTATCTTGGATATTATGAATTGTGCTGCAGTAAACATTGGTATGCAGGTATCCCTATAGTATACTGTCTTTAATTCCTTCAGGTATATACCAAGGAGCAATATAGCCGATCAAATAGCAACTCTAGGGCCAGAGACATAGCTCAGTTGCACAGCACCTGCCTGGTAAGCACAAGGTCCCATTCAATTCCCAGGACCAAAAAAAGCAACTCTAGTTATAATTTTTTGAGGAATCTTCATACTGATTTCCATAGTGTCTATACTAATTGATATTCTCAACAGCAGTGGAAAAAGTTTCCTCTGCCCCCCCAACATCCTCCCCAGCATTTACTGATTTTTATATTCTTGATTGCAAACATTCTGACTGGGGGAGAAGGAATCTCAGTGTGATTTTGATTTGCATTTCCCCAATGGCTAATGTTGACCATTTTTTCATATACCTGTTGGCCATTCATACTTCTTCTCTCTCAGGAGGTTTTGAACTCCATATGAAACACTTCTCAAATGAATAACCCATAATTTCATTAAAGGAACACCTTGACATTGTGGCCGTCTCGTGTTACCTGAGCTCATGAACATTCCAAAGACTGGTTTGGCAGAGTAGAAAAACATTGTGACAAACTGTAAATCCAGGCTGCTCCTGGTAGCCTTAAAATTAGATGTTTCCATGTTAAGTCTTGGGCATATTCTTAAGAGACAGACTGACTAGAAAACAGATGATAAATCTTGTTTGTTGGTGAAGAACTAACAGACTTTTGTCCCTTACTGACTTAAAACAAACTTAGCAATTATTTGGTGGAGTATCCAAAACACCACTCCTACTTATCTCCCATGTTTGGTGACGCGGTTTGGATACTAAAGGCAGAACCTCAGGGCAGAGGCAATCACAGCTTGGCCCAGCACGTGGCCACTTGGATACAGGAGTCCGCCCTCCCCGCCCAGCCTGGGCCAGCGAGGTAAATCATGCTGCACCCCCATTAACGTCTCATGTTGTTGCAGGGTGGTAATTTTGACAGCAAATAAGCCACCCAACTGCATATGCTATTGGGTGACATGTAATTTTAACTTCATTCAGGAGCAGGACTTTTGAGACATTGTTACCTGCCGGAGCAAGCAATAAAACAAGGATGTACAGGAATGTGTCAAATAGAGGGCCTTCCTAAATTATGCTGGGAGGCCCAGATTAATACATTTAATATATTCTGGTCATGAGTGAGGTGCTCACAGCAGAACAACTGCTCCTTCAGCGATATCATTCACTGGAATGAACTACAGTCACACTGACAGCCTGGAAAAATGCCCCCACTTTTCAAACTGTACAAATGGTGGTTGGACACAGTAACTCAAAACTGGACACTTCATTTCAAGTTTAAAGCTAGTGGCCCAGCCACAAACTATTACTCCATCTTCTTTATTTGTGGGCCATGGTTTTGTACTCTTTAAGAATCAAATAAATACTGGTGTAATGGTTAGCAACTGCCAGTTCAACGAAAAATACTGCTAAATTCACCAATAAGTCTTTTTTCCACACACACAAATTTATGCCCCAAGAACAGAGCCCATTCCTGCCACAGGGTCTGGATAGTTTTTTAATGTAGAGGGAGACTTGCTTTAGTGATAAGAGTTTAAACCCAAACTCCTTTTTCCTTTCTTCTTGCTCATAGATCTAGCGCTGGGAGCAGAGGGAGGTAAACGGTCAATATATGTAAGTGCAGGAGCATTAACTCCAGCCATTTGCTGCATGGTAGGAGCCGGGCAGGACTCTTTCCTGCTTCCACACCCGCTGTTCTATCTGGACTCCGCTTCTGGAATTCCCCGAGGTGCTGGGAATCTTCCAGCTTAGTCAAGGCTGAGGGCTTCCTGGGCATCCACACACACAGAGATTTAACCAGTGTCAACATATGTTGACAATATTGTCATAGATAAAATAACCTCCCATTTTCTGAGTGCCCTATTTCCCCCCCCTCCCTCTCTCTCTCTCTCTCTCTCTCTCTCTCAATCCAGGGATCAAACTCATGACCTTTCGCTTGCCAAGCAAGTACATGTGCCACTGAGCTAAACCCCCGGCTATCTTTTCATTTTTAAAAAACGGGTTTTTCCCCACTCTCTCAACACTGGGGATTGAGTCCAGAGCCTCACATATGTTAGGCAAGTGCCTGGGTTCAATTCCCAGTGTTGAGAATTCAGTGTATACAGACTAAACTATATCCTTAATTCTATCTATCTATCTATCTATCCATCTATCTATTTTTTGAAGACAGGATCTCATTAAATTGTCCAGGCTAGTCTTAAACTTGTGATCCTCCTGTCTCAGCCTCCCAAGTAGCTGGGATTACAGCATATTGATGTATGATTAACATGCTATACAAGTCATTCATTTCAAGTGCTCAGTTCAGAGTTTAGGGTATATCTCAGTAATAAATCACTTGCCTATCATGTGTAAGACCTTGTGTGTGATCCTCAGCACAACAAATAGCTAAATGTGTGTGATTTAGTAGGTTTTGATGTATTCATAGGTACATACTACAAACCATCACTACAGTCAAGTTTAGGACATTTTTAGGGTTGGGGATTTAGCTCAATAGTATAACACCAGCTTAGTATACATGAGGCCCTGAATTCAACTTCCAATACTGAAAAAAACTTCCAGACATTTTTCATTGCCAAAAATAATCCACATATCCATTAGCAATCATCCCCTATTTTCATTCAACCTCCCACTAGGTCCCAGGCAACTGCTCATCTGCTTTCTCTCTGTATATTTGGCCATTCTGGTGGTCCAAGTAAATAGAAGAAAACAAGTACAGACAGGTACAGTATATGGTTCTCTGGGATTGGCACTTCAGTTCAGCATGAAGTTTTCGTGCTTCATCCATGTTGCAGCATGAATCAGGACCGTATTCCTTTTGATGATAGAATAACATACCATGGCACGGGTATGCACAATCCACTCATCAGTCAGTGGGCCAGAAGTTCTGGCCCTAAATCTTCACCTCAGGTCCCCTATGTGGCAAGCATGCAGAGTCCAGAAAAGTGTGCATTTATCCATGTCTTCAAAGTCTTGTATACACTGAATGCTACCCTATGTGCTGTTGATTCCTGGGATATGGAGCAGAAAGAAACCAAGGTGGGCCCAAGTTGTCTTACTGGAATAACAGATGCAAAAGTGGTTTTCTGTTCAAGGATCTTTCCTTCACATTGTGGGCCCAGCTGAGTGAGCTGGGAAATTTCCCTGCACTTCAGTGAATGAGGGAAGGAGCTGGGATGCATACTCTCCTTCAGAGACATGGCCATGGGGCTCCAGGAAACTTTGGCATCTTGGCCAAGCCCTCGAAGGTTAACTAGCTGTGGCCTGCACCAGTGTGAAGTAGGAAGGTCTCCTCTCAACACCCACCCTTGGGGGAGTAGCCGGTTGTGCTTTAATCACTGTACTGAGGCTCCCGGTTGAGACCAGGAAGGTCTGGTTCCACAAGTGCAGCAAGACTTCCATTGTCCCCTTTTCCCTCACGGACAGAATTCTGATTGTGTCTAGGCACCAATATATACCCTGCTAAAATACTACATTTCTAAAGCCTCTCTTTCTGCCAACGCGGCCTGTGAAAGAAAGCAAATGCTGTTCAGCAAAGATCACGGGTAATCTATCTCATCAAAACAAAACAAAATTGAAACTTGTTATTAAGCCGGGCGTGGTGGCGCACGCCTTTAATCCCAGCACTCGGGAGGCTGAGGTAGGCGGAGCGTTGTGAGTTCGAGGCCGGCTTGGGCTACAACGCGAGCGCAAAGCCGACCTGAGCTACATAGTGCGACCCTGCCTCAAAAAACCAGGGCCGGGAGTTTGGCTCAGTGGCTTAAGCGCCTGCCCTGGCAGGCGCAAGGCTGTGAGTTCAATCCCCGGTGCTGCAAAAAAAAAAAAAAAAAAAAAAAAACGAAACTTGTTATTAAAGTATTTTCAAGCACAAGAAAATGTGAAGAGATTAGGGTAATGCTCACCCAAATATATCACACTGACTGAATAGTTCTTTTTTATTTTTTGGTAGCAGGAATCAAACTCAGGACCTCATGCTTGCCAGACAGGCAGTGTGCCACTGAGCTATATCCCTGGCCCCTTGAATAGTTCTTAACATTCTGCCATATATGTGCCCCCCTACCCCATAATTCAAAATAAATTACAAATGTCATGATATTTACTTCAAAGTATTTTAGGATGCATCTTCAAAAAAGAACATATATCTACAATATCTATGACACTTAACAAAATAAAGACTCCTTTTTTTTCTTTTTTTTTTTCTGGTACTGGAGATCAAACTCAGGACCTTATTCTTGCCAGGCAGGCGTTGCGCTTGCTGAGCTATATCCCCAGTCCACAACTCCTTTCCATTATCAAAGAATCAGCTTATACTTGATGGAGAAAATCTCTCTAAAAGAGGCTGACTCAGATCAGGGACAGGTGTTCTTTTATTCTTTCTTCCTGTTTCCTTCTGCTTTCCTACATCAAAAGCATAAAGGCTGGAGCTCCAGCAGCTATCTTGTAACTTTGAGGTCATCTTGGTAATTAAAAACAATAGATAAGGCAAAATGAAAAGAGGAAAGGATACATTGACAAATTAGCAGAAAATAAGCAAAAATATCCAGAGGCATAAGATTTTCAGAACCCCTCCCATAAGTAAACAAAAGCATCAGTTTGATTCAAATTTTGGATAAATAATGAGCAACTGTTTTATTATAAGCATGCCCTGGGCAACATTTTGGAGATATTTATAAAATAATTATCCCAACTATTTACCTAAAATTCAGGTTTAACTGAGCATCTTGCATTTTGTTTGGCAACCTTGCATGGGTCCTGGGTCTCTGATGCCTGATGCCACATGGGCCTTGCCTTAGCCACCCCCTCAGAACTCAAATTCACTAACTGACCCAGTTAAGCCTTATCTATCATGTGTTTATTATGTGCTACTGCTCAGGTAAAGCTCTATAGACATTGTCAGATGGGCTTATAAGACTCACAGTCCAGTGTATAATACAGTGTCAAACACTCAAGTGTCTGTGAGATGAGCAATAAAGGGGGATCGAATGCACCCCTCCTCTACACTTGGCCATACCGCTTACTTCTTGAATGATGAGCTGTTTTTCTCCACTGGCTTTTGCCTACATTACCCCTCCCCCTGGGATTTCATCCTATATATCTGCTCTTCTCAGTACTCTCCCTCATGTATTCATTCACCAAACTTGATTTCAGACTCACTGCCCTGGCCCGAAGTCTTCCAGGTGCTACAAAAGAGATGAGGCCTGGTGAGGTAGAGAGATGGGGACTTCATTCTTCCTGAGGGAAAGCAGGGCAACAACAGTGTAGGGTTTAGAGGGGTAATAGGAGCTCACTAAGCACTACATGTGTGAATGTAATGAATAAATGAACAAGTAGATGAAGTCAGCTAAGCAGACAAGGTCCCATCTGGCCAATCTCAGCTGCAACCTCTCCTCACTTTTCCACAGGGAGGTCAGATTTGGAAAGTCTTTGGTGTCCGCTGGAGACAGATGGCAATTCCTTACCTCTGGTTCCATAAAGGTTATTCTCCTCCTGTGACTGTTGTAGCTGAGGGACCTTTAAATCACACCATCCAGTTTTCTTATCCCCAAACCTGCCGTGCTGCAAAATGAGACTGGAAAGCCCAAGGTGGCACATTTTCCAACCCCTCCTGCATTTTTGGAGTCTTCTGGAAGGCCAGAGCTAGAAGGTTTCTTAGCCCTCTGGTCCAAGCAGTCAGTTAAGTAATGAATTAAATGAGCCCCAGATTGGTGAAAGAACATGCCCACAGTGGTGCCCACAGTGTGGTCCAGCCCAGCTCTGCTGCAGCCCTCCCCTTCCTGGCTCACCATAAATGAATTTATACCAGGTAAGAGTTATAAACTGAGCTTTGCGACCAGGGCCCTCACTCCACCATGGTGGTCAAAATCTCGGTGCAAATCACAGTCCTGCCCAGGATGACAGTCCCAGGGAGCTCAGTATAAGCCCTCTCCAAACACCAGCCAGCTTACAGGACAGAGGCCCAGGTTGCTGAGGCCAGTTGCTCATAGGAGGTGTCCTCTGGTGGGCAGTGGGGACATCCTGGGGACCCTATCTCTTCTCAACTTTCTTTCCTTTCTAGGAGGGAAGCCGGGGCTGATTGTTCCAGCTGAGTGAAGGGGAGGCACTGCTGAGATGGAGCTGAGGACACTACTAGATGCAACAGGAACCGGAAGAGAACCTGGAGGAGCTGAGGAGCAGGGCATGGGGAAGGTGTCTTAGTTACTTTTCTCTCATTGCTGAGACAAAATACCTGATGCCCAGGAGAAAAGGTTTATTTAGCTCACAGTTTGTAGAGGTTTCAGTCCATAATCAGCTGGCACTAGGTAGGGTGACATGGCAGAGGGGCAACAAACAGTTCATGGCGGTGGAAGACAGCAAACACAACGAGACAGGAGACAGAGAGGACAAGACTCTTTCTGTCCCTTATATTTTATGCAGGCTCCCCTCCCTTGGGCAAGTGGAGCACTCAACCCTTAATCCCAGCATTGTATTAAGAATCAATCACATACTGTAGATCCAGCTACCTCCAAAAAAGCTCTGTGGCCTCATGAACCTTTAGGGGACACCTAGACACAAATCATAACAAAAGGCAAGTGGCTTGTTCTCCTGGACAAGGAAAAAGGGTAAGGACTGGGTTGGCAAAGGCTTTCTGGGCAGGCGACCCTGGGATCAGGCTTTAGAGAACCTCTCAAACCTGAATGAGTAAATTAAGAAGCCTGATCTACTGATGAGGCCAGAGGAGAGCTTCACCCAGCCCGCTCATCCGTAAATAGGGCAAAGAACTGGTGGAGAGGCTAGGTCTCCTGACTCCCCTTTCTACCCCACCTCCTACTACCCAGGGTCCACAACACACACACACACACACACACACACACACACACACACATGCCGCTAGCCTTTAACAACCATCAGCTGCCTCAGGGGCAGAGGGAGCCTAGCTGGGCCCTCTGAAGGTGTCCAGACGCCATGCTGTGGCCATCCCAGGTAAACACGTCTCCCCAGGAGCATTTGGGGCATTACCCTTCATGGACTCAAAGGTTAAGTGCTAATTCCACCTTACCGCTGGCAATGAAGAGCACGAAGACAGATGGAACAGCTCCCACACACGGTATGCTAATCTCCTACTCAGTGGACCAGGAAATGGCCGGCCATTTGTGCTGCCATCAAGGCTCAGAGATGCTGCCTCAAAGCTCACATGTCTTTAATGCTATCCCCTTGTTGAGGATCCTTAGGACGATTACTCTAGATAATTTCCAGAGTTGGCAGAATGAGGAATGGGACAGGTGACAGATGTGTGGGGCTTTCTGGGGGCTCTTCAAGGAGCCATCACCTGCAGACATAGCGAGTGCCCTGGCTCTCTGGGCGGCCGGGTCCTCTAGGCCAGTCCCAGCACCTCCGCCTGTGCTTCTGAGAAACAGACCTTGCTGTGCTCCCTGGGCCTCTCCCAGGGCGCCTTCTTCCAGCAGGTGAGCTGCTTGGAGTGTTGAAAGTCTCCTGGGCAAGAGCAGAACTGTGGGTGCAAACCGCCATTTTTGGACTCTCCTGAGTCTCAGCCCTGGCTAGCTCCATTCTCGTCGGGTGGTAAAGACGTGCCTAAAATGCTGCCTGGTATTTGCAGAGTTTATTCTCCAGAGCCAGTGACGTTTTGAAGGTCAGCAGGGCTGCTTCTTTGGCTACTCCTTGGTCCCTTTTTTGTTTAAACCTCCAGCTCTAGGTTTTGGACTTGAGTTCAGTGCCCCTGACTGTTTCCTTCAGGTGACCATCCATAGAAATTCACTTGTCTTTTACTACAGTGATGTTACCCAAACTGAAGGCACAACTCTCCTTACCAGGATAACACAGACCTGCCAGCCCAGCCCCCTGGAGGGTAGGTAAAAGCTCAGGAGAACTGATTTATCTCTCTGTCTCTCTGTCTCTGTCTCTGTCTCTCTCTCTCTGTCTCTGTCTCTTTTTGTGTGTGTTTCCTGCTCACACTGGCCAATGATGTGTAAATGATAAAACTCAGAGCACTGTTACTTGGGGGTCCCTGTCATCCTAAAAATTTGGTGCTGGCAAAATCCCACTTTGAATAAACTTATTTAAAACAAAGACACCCACTCCCTTTTTTTCTAGTAAACATTAAAACAAGAGAAGCTTGAGATAGAATTTGTCTTAAAATGTGTGAAAATAAATGTGTTATTTTTAAATTAAGGCTACAATTGCATCTGTAATATTAAACTGAGTAAACCACAAAATCAAATGAGTTGGAGGTGGGGGAGTCTAGGATTTCAGCACCAAACTGGATGATGGCTTACTCTATAGGTCATTCTTTGCATTTGATTTTCACAGCATGGCCTTAGAGAGTGTCATTTGGTAAAATTATCCAGACATCTCATGCATTATCACAAGGATGTGTCTTAATCTATGGCACTCAAATCACTCTCTTTTGAGCATTTTCTATTCATCCTCCTTACTATTTTTTTTCCTTAAACTTAGGAAGGGCCAGATCCTCCTTTGTCAATGGCTTTGCATGGAGTTCAAAGCATTCCCCAGCATCATTTTAACAACTCCATGAAATTCCACAAGAATGGCCCAAATTGCAGTTTCATTTTGCAATCAGTTTGTACAGATTTTGTAACCTATTATTGGAATGTCTTGACAATTAGTGAGATATGCAGTAAAGATGATTGATATGATAAGATATGACACAATATGGGTTGACCAAAGACAGACACTAGAGCTTAGCAGAAGGGAGGTTTCAGTGGGTGTTACCTTCCATAGGTGTTTTTTGTTGGTTAGTTGGTTGGTTGAGTTTTACAGTTTTTCTATTTTAGTTCTCTCAGCACTGGAAAAAGTTACAAGAACATACAATAAGCCAGGGCTACAAAGTGAGCTCAAGGCCAGCCTGAATTGCACAGCAAGATTGTCTCAAAAAGGGAAAAACTAAAGTTTTTCTTTTATCAATTAACTTAAAGAAATTAGCACATGTTAATAATACAGAAAGTAGTTCTTCAGCGGGCAAAGCACTATGATGATATTCACTGCCCCAAGGAACTGGCCTGGAGGACACAGGTAATGAGTCTTAGGATAATGAGAAACCAAAAATATAGCAGGTTTTTTTTTTTTTTTTTTTTTTTTTTTTTTTTTGCATATTCAGGTCCTATCTCTGATAAGGGGCAGTGAGGGAAACCAGGCCTGGCATACTTATAATCCCAGCACTCTGGGAAATGGAGGCAGGAGCTTTGTAAGTTTGAGCCCAGTGTGGGTACGTTAGTAACTTAGCAAGACCCTGACTCAAAAAAAAAAATTAAATTAAAAGGGATGGGGATATAGTAGAGCACAAAGGCTCTGGACTCAATTACCAGTAACACACTCACACACGCACACACACACACACACACACACACTCTTCTTTGTGTGTTATTTCTGGAGCAGTTTTGAGAGACTCATTCTGATGGAGAACATAAATCTCTGAAAAGAATCATTCAAATCTAACACTTGCAAAAAAGAGTTTTAAATTGGGTGTGGTAGCACATGCCAGTGTGAGCTACAAGTTGAGTTCAATACCAGCCCAAACTTCCTAGTGAGACCGTGTCTAAAAAGCCTAAATAAATAAAATGAAATAAAATAAAATAAAATAAAAAGAGCTAGCCGGGTGTGGTGGCGCACGCCTTTAATCCCAGCACTCGGGAGGCTGAGGTAGGCGGAGCGTTGTGAGTTCGAGGCCGGCTTGGGCTACAACGCGGCGCAAGGCTGACCTGAGCTACATAGTGCGACCCTGCCTCAAAAAACCAGGGCCGGGATTTTGGCTCAGTGGCTTAAGCGCCTGCCCTGGCAGGCGCAAGGCTGTGAGTTCAATCCCCGGTGCCGCAAAAAAAAAAAAAAAAAAAAAAAAAAAAAAAGAGCTTTAGACCTCACTGCAACTTCCTTAACTACTTAATATTTACCCCAGTGAGCTGGGGGTTTAGCTTAGTGGCATAAGCGCCTGCCTGGCAAGCATGAGGTTGTGAATTCAATCCCTGGTACCAATAAGAAAAAAAAAAATCACCCCGCGCGTCACTCAGGCAGCATGTTCTACCCCAAGTGTTGCTCAGTCAAGTATCATTTCAACCTGTCAATTCTTATATGAGTAAATTTGATAAAATTGTCATTTTTTTATTTCCTGCTACATGGTCTTACAAAAATTAACCCAAAAATGCAATTTTAGTCATCCTGTATTTAAATAATTTGACTGGTAAGTGGTTAAATTGGATTCTGGCAAAACTTTCTGGACAGGCACAAGGTTCCATCTGAGGTGACACATCCCAGTGCCATTTCCCCAGGACTCAAGGTAATGGTCAGCACATTGGAAAACTCATCTCACTAAATACCAGTGGTCTTCCCAGTCCTAAGTACTAATAGTAATAAGTACTTAACCTGTGTCAGGTATTGTTCCAAACATTTCACAAGTCTTATTTAATTCTTACTACCCTTTTAGTGTTATTCTAATCTTAAATTTGAAGAAATAAAGATATAGGGAGAGGATTTTTTCCAGGTCACAAAAGCAGTTAGTTGTGAGTTAAGATTTGAACTCAGGCTGTCAGACTCTACACCTCAGATTCATGGCTAGTATTGTACTGGATACTAACTTGACTTTTTCTTCTGGGTTTGAATGATGCTGGGGAGACATTACAGGAGTCACCTATTTAGGATTGTCATGCCCCCTCCTACATTTGATAAGTGTAGAAAAACAAAGACCCAGGAAAATCTCATCTGATTTGCTTAATAATTTGTCCAATGCAGCCCCCTAAATTGATAGCAGAGTGCAATTGAAATCTATAGCCTCCTAAACCCTTAACAAGAGTATTTTTGATTTAATTACAAATCCATTTGAAAAATTTTGTGTGTAAGTCTTCTATGAAAGGCCACCCTAGAAAAGCTATTGTCAGTCTCAACAGATACAGAAGTATTTTTGCAAAGATGCTTCATTTCTGGAAACTAATAAAATAATCGCGTTGAACATGCTCAATGTAGACCTTTCCCTACCAGTGAGCTCTTTTATAGCCACTGAAAAGTCACTTTTGGGGGGGGGGCTCATTATCCCTCAAAATCTTGTGCTTCTCATTTGCATATGAAAGAGAAAGTTCATAAAAGCCTTTTTTTTATTTTCTAACATGGGTTCAAATCAGGGGCCATTATCATCCTATAGAAAGACCCAAATGGCACATGGATCATTCTGGAGAAGGGGGTGCATGCCTTTTAAGAGAATTGTTTTAGTTTTTGCAGGAAATTAATCAGAGGGATAGTCTTTGTGGAGCGGGGAGCAAATCTAATCTGTCCTTTGTTCAAATTTGCCTTGCTCCAATTCCTAGCAATTGTAGACAACATGTTCTTTTGTTGAGGAGACACTTGTTACATGCATAATTAGAGACTGCAGTAGCTGTGTTTAAAGAAAAACTGTTTTCCAATGTAATGTGTGATCTTGATAATAGTATTTTCATCAAAGGTAGCAATTACATTCATTAAGCTGGGACTGGCGTGGAGGCAAGGAAATTAAGTGGAAAGTGAATAAAAAGCTCCCCTCCCCCCTCTTTATCTCCTTCTCTTTATAAGTTGAAATGCACCATGGTGAGCTGTAACTGGGAAATACATAGGGAATATAAAAAAATAAAGTCCTCCTTAACCTTTCTGAATAATGACCCTGTAGATATCCTAGGGACAGCAAATATAGATGCACTTTTCAAATCAAAGGGCTTTATTCTGCCTTAATTTCCTATGCACGTTTTAAATGAGCTCAACATATGATTCAGGTCTTTAAAGGCTGCTAGGATCTTTAGGATTAATTCACTGTTCTTTTCACACACAAATTAATAGTTTTGTGTTCTCAAAAAACCACAACAAGGCATAAATCAATCCGTTTAGGAGAGAAACAAGGCCAGTTGTCTATTTTAATTATCCTTTTAACTATTCATTATGCTTCCTTATTGTTTAATTTTGAGGGTGTTATAACGAAGTCCACACATCTGAGATGGAGACACAGTGCAAGAAAAGAGCCCCAAAGATCTTTCAATCTCACTGTGTTGCTGTGTGAAATTTATTCCGAGAAGGCAAATGTACATGTGTATGTGTATATGTGTGTGTGTATCTCCTCTAGGCAGATGCTGTGTCCCCAACCCCACCCTACCCCTATATTAAAAATTCTGCTTTAAAAATATCCCTTCAGTGCCTTGAAGGGCTTGATAATTCCAGTTTTATTCAACAAAGCACAGTGATTTAGACATTCCTGGGCAAGAGAAGATGGCAATATGCCACCTCATATCAGCACCCTCAATTCTGCCAGTGTTTGACCTGAAAAGCTTTCTGAGAAAATGAAAGCAGTCCACAAAAAATCAATTGGGGACCCCTCTTTTTGTGATTGGGTATGCACAGCTCTGCAGCGAGAATCATTATCTCTAGATTGATTGACCCAAATGTCATGCAGATCATTTTTGGAGTGGAAACCATAGCGCTTGAACGGCCTCTGCATTTTCTGCTGTCTGCACAATTAGACACAGCAGTGGCCTTGATGACTGACCACAAACCGAGTGAATCAGGGTATTTCACTTCCTAAAGGTGGGTTGTAATTTGAAAAAAAGCAGGATTTCTGATTTTATTCTTTCTAGAGACTTGTTCGTCTGCTTTGTTACTTCCTCTGTTACCACTTTAGAGAGTCCAGATCATGGCTTTTGGATTGTTCCACCTCATTGCCTTTGGTGAGCTGAAAATCTGACGTTGTATTTTGTTTAGGTGCCTTCTCATTTTCTATTTATTTTTTAGTTTCATTCTTGGGTCAACGCTTGTAAACTGCTTAGGTCAAGTAGCTTTATTGCTAGTATTTAGAACTCTTAGGAAATGACTACTTTTCAGGGTATCTTTTGGGTAGCTGGCTTTTGGGTTTTGAGTCTGTTGCAAGATCCTACCTAACTCTTTGATTTATTGAGGATGAAAAGTTGCTGCCTACTTGACCAGACCTGGCCTATAGTAATTTTTCCTGACCTTTAGGCAATCTCAGTCTTGGTATACCATGAAGAACAACCAATTAGAATCACCTATGTCATCTTGGCCAGAGTGGTACAATCAGCATTAACAATAGTACCAAACACAGCATTGAAAATGCCAAACTGAGGTAACTATTATTTTCTACTTTTAACAGTACAAACTAGATTTATGGTTATATAACAAAATCTAAAATGAACCAGAAAATTGTATGCAGTAAATAAACTCTCAGTATGGCAATTTTACCCTGAGGCAAGAAAATTTAAAAGAGGTTAGGAAAAAAACCCAGAGAAATAGAAGAGAAAGAGATTAGACCCAAGGCTGGAGGACAAAGGAAGATCATGCAAATTTTGAGAAACTGTAGAGAAGGAAGAAATAAAAACAAAAACAGAATAACAAGAACAAAAAACTAGAAACCATGTTCGCTTTCATATAAAAATAAAAACAAACAGTCAAGAAAAAAACCAAACCGCATCAAACAAAACAAAACAAGAGAGGAAAAAAAGAAAAAATAAGAGAAAAAAAAAGTTCACTTTAATGTGTGTCTCTGTTATAGACAATGTGGGCAGAGTCCAGATCTGAGTTGATTAATCCCAGCAAGCCAGCTGTAGCTTTACACTGGGGTGGTGGATAATCCCAACAAGCCCACACCTTTAGTGCTACTGAAGTTCAGGCTTCTTTCTAGCTGTGAGGTTGGAACCAGATTTGTTCATCCTGCAACAGTCCATGCATCTCTTGCCCACTTGAAATTGGCTTCCTGACCTTCTGCTGACTTGAACATGGCAGCCTGACTCTATCACTGGGAGGCACTAGCTGGGGCTCACAGCTGTTCTAAATTCTGAGTTCCATTGGCCCCAAGATGGCTACCAGCCTATTGCCTTCTCCAGTGGGACATCTGAACCCAAATAACTAACCAGCCACTGCAGTCTTCTGGGTCCACTGCTCTATTTCACTGGTGCATTTCTTCATAGAAGCCTCTGGGGTTACCAGTAGCCACTGTGTGTCTGCAGGTTTGAGTTACCCCTCCCATACAGTAAATCTGGGCTCAGGGGGAAAATACTGCCTGCCATCTCCTTTCTCATTGAAGTTTCTCTCTTTGCTCTCTCTGTGGGCTTCACTTCTTCAGATAGTTTCTGGGTCCTGGGCTGGGGGTTTAGCTCAGTGGCACAAGTGCCTGCTTGGCAAGCACAAGGTTGTGAGTTCAATCCCCAGTATCAAAAAACGAAACAAAACAGATACTTCCTGGGTCTAGGGACCCACTTGCCTCCTTCTTCTCTTCCTCATGTTGCTATATGTGAATTCTTTACCACTGAGCTACATCCCCAGCTCTGTTATTTTGAGACAGAGTCTCATTAATTTGCCCAGGCTGGTCTCAATCATGCAATCCTCCTGCCTTAGCCTCTTTGGTAGCTGGGATTAGAAGTGTGTGCCACCATGCCCAGTTTCCCTTTCCTTTCAAACACTGTTTCCCTCAACAGATTTAAGCTTTTAGACAAAAGTTAAGAAGTGCTAACACCAAACTTAGCATAAGTGAGGAGCAGAGACAGGGGATTAACAGCTCTAACTAATCTTGCTGTAATACTGCTTAAAAGCCAAAATTCCTGGAGACTAGTGAAGCTTGGTTGGTCATCAGTTCTGTGCACTACTTGCTCTTTTGAGGGAGAAGATGCTGCATCTTCAAGAGCAGTACAGACCAGTAGAATTTCCTGGGATAATGGAAACACTCTGTGTCTTCACTGCCCAGTGTGGTAACTACTGGCAACAAATGGTAATGAGCACTTGAAACATGACTAGTGCAACTGAAGAACTGAATTGCTAATTTAATTTGATTTTAGTCTATTTAAATTTAAATAGACATGTGTGACTGGTGGCTATCATATTGGATAGCCCTGCTCATAGAAATCATGGAAGAGGAATGATATAACCCAACTTATATTTAAAAGAATGTTACAGGCTGCTAGGTGGAGAATGGATTGAATAGCAAGAAGCCATGGAAGCTAAGAGACAATAAAGAGGCCGTTGTGCTGTTCCCAGCAAGAGTCCATGCCATAGGTTAGATTATAGTGTTAGTAAATGTGAGAGACCTGATAGGCTGAAGAATCATCCTGGAGTGAACCAGTGAAAAAATTCACTAGCAATGGGCTCCCAGCTGCCATGCTTTACTCTGAAAAATCACATTTGCTGTTAGACAGATTGTTTTGGCTCATGTCTACTACTATAACAAAATACCAGAGATTGGATAATTTAGAAAGGAATGCAGTTTATTTTGACTCATTGTTCTGGAGGCTTGGAAGTCCAGGATTAGGGAGCTGCATCTGGTGAGGGCCTTGTGCTGCTTCAACTCATGGCTGAAAGTGAAAGGGTGGGTGCATGTATGCAGGAAGAGACAAAACATGAAGTGTAGCCTTCCTTTGCAACAGCCCAGTCTCATAACTAATCCAGTTTCATATGAGCAAGAACTTAACAATAAAGGCATCTATTCATTCCTGAAGGCTTTGTCCCCATGATTCAAACACTTCCTGTAGTGCCCACATCCCAACCCTGCTGCATCATGGTTAATAATTAAGGTTCTAATACATGGTTTTTGGAAGATACATTCAAACCACAGCATAGATCCACCCTCTTTGGAAATCATTTTGAACCACTCATTGATCCTTATAGATGCCAACTGATGGAGAACATGTCTTCTCTCAATGGTGAACACTTCTTTAAGCTACATGTCATAACTGACACAAGGATCACAACTCTTCTATCCAACTGCAGACCCACTAATACGAGAGCTGGAAAAGTTGTTCTCCCATCTAGTTGGTTTCCCAAATGGTGATTCTGAAGTAAATTCTCATTGATTACCACTGAGATGAAGATAGTTACTATCAAAGGGGAAACACTTATTAAGTGATACACACAGGATGGTCCTCCATTCTACAGCGGTTTTATCAGTACCTGTTCTCAGCTGTTTTGGAAGCTAGACTGGGAAGCCATGGGGAAAGAGAAGATTCTTCTTCTTTTACCCAAAATAGGTGACTCCTCCAAAGCTTTCAGGGTTGTGGCTCCCTCTTCCTTCTCCTTTCCCTGACTACCCTGAGTTTTTCTCAGCCAGAAAGAAATATAATCTCCTGGCGTCAGAAGTCCTGACTTAATTCTCCAAACTCATTTTAATACACTATTTCTCCTCTTTTATCTTCCTCAATAACTTGGGCCTCATTTGTCTGAAACACACAGCACCCTATGAGCAACAAGTTCAGTGGTGGCAAAGTTTCCTCCCTTTTATTGCCTGGAGTGTCCTACAGACCCTTCTCCCAGACTTGGCTTGGCTTCTTGATGGTGGTGGTCTTCTTTTTAAACGCTCTTCTTGCTTCTGAGCCACCTCCAAAGGCAGCATCAGTGGTATGTACTACTAGCTTGCTTTCTGAGTTGCCCTCTTCTTATCCTTAAAATTTTCATTCCCTTTCACCCCACCCTTTTTTTTTTTCTGGTAATGAACCCAGGGACATTCTACTACTCAGATACATGCATAGCCTTTTTAAATTTTTATTTGGAAATGTCTTGCGAAATTGCTCAGATTGGCCTTGAACTTGAAATTCTCCTCCTCTGGCCTCCCAAGTAGCTGGGATTACAAGTATGTACCACCTCATCCCATTTACACCATGCCTGAAAGCCAGACCCTAACAATCCCTGGCTCCAGGCCTCATCTCATCTTTCTGTTGTCAAACATAAAAATGCTAAACTACTTTCCTAGGCTAATCCTCATTACCTTCCCAAAGGATGCCAGCTGCTTTTAGGGTAAAACTGAATGGGAAAAGGATTAAAGCTGCCACCTCTTCTGGTCTCCAACCTAAACTACTCAGTGAAGGCTGGGAAACAGGAGCTCAGGCTAGGTGGGATCCAGCTCTGTTTTCCTCATGTGAGGAATCAAATCTTAGGCCAGGAAATAAACATGTATATAAAGTTATGGAAAAAAAGGCATTTTTTAAAAAGACTGTCTTTTTTAGAGTCGTGTTACCTTTACACCCAAATTGAGAGGTAAGAAGAGATAGCCCTTATATTTCCTGCAGTCACATGTGCACAGCCTCCCCCATTACTGACGTCCCCACCAGAGTGGTGCACCTGTCACACTGGTGAATCTCTGTTGACATCATAATCGTCCAATGTTCGATTAGGGTTCACATTTGGTGCTGCATATCCTAAGGATTTGGAAGGTGTATGATATGTACTCATAATTTTCAACAGAGTGGTTCCACTGTCCTAAAGATCCTCTGTGCTCCACCTATCCATCCCTCCTTGTCTTTTTATTTATTTATATTTTTTTCCCTCCTTGTCTTTAGTCCCTGGCAATCACTGATCTTTTTCCTGTTTCCATAATTTTTTCTTTTCCAGAATGTCATATATTTGGATGCAAATAGTATGTTGCCTTTTTAGATTGGCTGCTTGAACTTATTCCATGTCTTTTCAGGGATTTTTAGTACTGAATAGTAATCCATTGACTGCATGTGTCAAAGCTTATTATCCATCCACCTACTGAAGGATTTCTTGGTTGTTACCTCCAAATTTTGTCAATTAGGAAGAAAGCTGCTACAAACATCCAGCCACAGCCAGAGTCCAGTTCCTTTGGGTAAACATGAAGAAGTGTGATTGATGGATTATATACTAAGTGTATGTTTCTTTTTTAATGAAACTGCCAAAATGTCTACATGCCTAAACTGTTTTCCATTCCCACCAATAATGAATAAGTTACTATTTCACGTCCTCAGCAGCTTTTGGTGTTACCAGTGTGGTGCATTTTGGCAATTCTAACACATGTATAGTGGTTTCTTGTTTTTTTTTTTTTTTTTTTTTTTTTTGGTACCGGGGCTCAAACTCAAAACCTCACACCTGCCCAGCAGGCGCTTAAGCCACTGAGCCAAACTCCCAGCCCTATTTTTTTTTTGAGACAGGCTTGCACTATGTAGTTCAGACTGGCCTTGCTCACATTGTAGCCCAAGCTGGTCTCAAACTCACAACACACCTTCTACCTCAGCCTCCCAAGGGCTGGGATTAGAGGCGTGGTTTCTTGTTTTAATTCGCATTTCCCTAATGATATAAACTGTGGAGCATGTTTTCATATACTTATTTGCTATCTGTATATTGTCTTTGGTGAGGTGCTCTTAAGGTTTTGATCCATTTCTTTTTTACTGGGTTGTTTTCTTATTGTTGACTTGTAAGAGTTCTTTGTACATTTTAGGTAAGAGTCCTCTATCAAGGGCTGGGAGTTTGGCTCAGTGGCTTAAGAGCCTGCCTAGCAGATGTGAGGTTGTGAGTTCAATCCCCCATGCCACAAAAAAACAAACAAACGAAAAACAGCATCCTCTATCAGATATGTACCTTGCAAATATTTTCTTGTGTGTGGCTTGTCTATTCATCCTCTTGATGTCTTTCACAGAACAAAGATTTTCGACATTGTTTAGGTTACTAATTCTTTGATAAATCATTTATTAGTTGGCTTTTGGTCACTATAACAAATACCTGACATAATCATCATATAACGAAAGGTTTATTTTGCCTCACAGTTCTGGAGGTTCGGTCCATGATTAGTTGGTTCTAGGCCCGTGCCAAGGCACCACAGCATGATAGTAAGCGTGTGTCTTGGTTACTTTTCTCACTGCTGAGATAAAATATCCAACACCCACAAGGTAAGGGAAGAAAAGCCTTCCTGACTCCCAACATATGGGTGATGCCAGCGTCAGCCACCAGCTGGAACAGTATCCAGGCTTCCTTCTCTCTTGTTTAGGGATTGAGTGTCTAGAATCCTGAACACTATGAATCCAGTTCTGAGGAAGAAATTCTCTATGCTGCTGCCATTCTGGAACTTGGTGCTCTGAGGCTTTCTTCTCAGGACAAAGCCTTTTACTTTTGCAATTTTGAGGCTGCAAAGGGTGGAGTCCTGCTTGTTCTTATGATGCCTTCAGGCCACCTTTTTTTTTTTTTAATATTTTATTAATAATAAAAGACAAGACAGAAGAGAATCCCCCATGCTTGCTACGTTTCCCACTGTAAAGAGATGCTTGGGTTTTTGACCAGAGGCCTGGCCAAATCGACAAAACAAAAGTTAGTTGATGTTCCCTGGTTGCTATCAACCCAGCCAGACCTCCGAAACAGCAGCTCGCTGATGGGGGGGGTGGGGTGGTGGTAGTGGAGGGGGTGGTGTTTGTCCCTGATTCCAAGCCCGCGCGCCGGTACCGCTCAGGCCGGGCGGCCCAGGCTGGGCCCTGCGAGGGGCCCTCTCGTTCTCCTCCGAGGTCATGACCCCGGAAGGCAGTCCATACTTGTGTCCTGATCTGTGCCTGTGCCGCTCAGGCCGGGCGGCCCGGGCTGGGCCCCGCGAGGGGCCCTCTCGTTCTCCTCCGAGGTCAGGACCCCGGAAGGCAGTCCATACTTGCGTCCTGATCTGTGCCTGCGCCGTTCAGGCCGGGCGCAGGCCACCTTTTCTGTTGCCTTCTTGTGAAATACTTGGCTTTTTCTTGGTAGTCTTTTCAGCGACTCATTTTTCCACTGTTCCATCTTTGCAGATCTTCCTTTCTGATCAAACTTACAATGTTTTGAATTATTCTTTTGGGTTATTCACTCTTTTTTTTTAAAATCCATTTTATTCAAGGATAAAAGAAAAAGCAAAAGAAAAAGAAAACTACCACAAAATTTCAAAATACATCAATTGGGGGCAACAATGGTACATGCATTGTGCATTGTCATTCCCAAATCATTCTGGGCTATTCACTCTTGATTCTCAACATAAATCTGGCTAAAAATCTCCAACAGCAGCCATGCCACCACCTTAACATTAGACTGCCTTAAAATTTCTTCTGCAAGATTAGTCTGCTGCCCTTAATCTCAGTCTTAGGCAGTCTCTGGATATGAGCAAAATGCAGACAAACTTTCTTCCAAGTATAACTCACATTGTCTGAAGTCCAACAGCCAATGCAGTCAGTTTTCCAGCAGAAATCTCCCAAGCCTGGTCTTTACCCACAGAATTTCTATCAGTCTTCTGGTCTTCCGAGCTCTGACCAGAATCTCCCATACAGTACAGTCTTAGGCCTTCCAGCTCTGATTTTTCAGCCGGCACCTCCAAACCTTCCCAAATTCTTCCCACAAACCAGTTCCAAAGGCTCCTGAACCACATGGTCAGGTATAGTCCCAGCAGTGACCCCATTCCTGGTATCAAATTCTGTTTTGGTTAGTTTTCTCATTGCTAAGACAAAATACCCAACACCTACAAGGTAAGGGAGGAAGTGTTTCTATAGCTTACAGTTTGTAGAGGTTTCAGCCCATAATTGGCTGGCAGGGTGGCAGGACAGACAGGTATTGCAGAGGAGAAATCATTCATGGCAGTCAGAAGGTAGCAAAGCAAGCAAGGGAGCTTAGTAGCTCTTTTCTGCCCCTTTTACTACAGTTCAAATTGTGGCAAACCAATCAGTGGACTGATTTAGTCATCACCCACCTTTAATACTAGCATCTAGATTTAGCCATCTCTGATTTCATGAGGCTTTGGGGGGAACATCTGAACACAAACCATAACAGCATATAACAGGGCAAAGCTGCTTATCTCCTGGAAAGCCCGGGAGAACAAAGGAGAGAGAGGAAATGCTGTTCTGCTATCAACTTCAAGGATATATTCCACTCCCAAGGTCCTAAAGAACTCTCACAAGCTCACACTTTTTGAAAGTTCCACCACCTTCCATTAGGTCTATTCTGGGAAACAAGCTTTAATACATAGGCCTTTGAGGGATATTTAAGGTCCAAACTATAGCAGGTCATGTCCTCTGGGATGTATTTAAAAAGTCATCAGTAAACCCAAAGACATCTAGATTTGCTCCCATTATCTCATAGAAATTTTATAGTTTTGTGTTTTCATTTAGGTCTATAACCCATTTTAATTTTGTGAAGGGCATAAGATCTGTTTCTAGATTCTTTTTTTTTTTTTCCTGCATGCAGATGTTCAGTTGTTCTAGTACTACTTATTGAAAAGACTACCTTTTCTCTACTGTATTGCATTTGATCCTTTGTTGTCAATCAGTTGACTATATTTATTTGGGTTTCTTTCTTTCTTTCTTTCATTTTTTTGGTACCAGGGATCAAACTCACGACCTTGCGCTTGCCAGGCAGGCGCCTATGCTGCTGAGCTAAACCCCCAGCCTTATTTGGGTCTATTTCTGGGCTTTATATTCTGTTTTACTTATCTGTCTGTTCTTTTACCAACACTGTACCATCTTGATTACTGTAGCTTTATATTAAATCTTGAAGTTGTAGTTATCCATCTTTGTTCTTTAATATTATCTTGGCTATTGCAGTCTTTCTGCCTCTTCAGATAAACTTTAGAATCAGTTTGTCAATATCCACAAAATAATTTCAGAATGTACCTAGAGTTTTTCAAGTAGCTTACCCAGTTTTATCAATGTTAGTACTGCCCTTAGACCTGGCCCACATTTCAAGAGGGCCTCAGGTCCTCGGGCCCTGCATTTCAGCACCGGGACAACATGACCCCAAGCACTAAACATCCATTCTCATGACTGACATTTTTCTTTTTCCTTGCATGGGAGATTGAATCTAGGGTCTTTACACTAAACTATATCCCCAGGAATTTGTTTGTTTGTTTGTTTTTTGCAGGCTCTTGCTAAATGGTTCTTGCTTTAAGCTCTCAGAGTGCTGGTATTACAGGCTATGCCATGATGACTAAAAAATTTTAAGCCACTAGAGACTTCTCTACCTCCTCTGTCCTGAAAGGGTGATACAAAAGGAGGCTGCATTCAAATGCAGAAAATAACAGAAAAGACAGTTTCAGAGGAAGATGCTACTTTTTAGGTAAGGATGATTTGTTTAGATATGAAACAAATTTACAAACTTGCCCAATCTTTTCTATCAAATAAAAAGAATGCAACAGATTCTTGTATAACCATGCTTATTTCCCATAGCACTGAACTACCCTCTGCTGGTTTCTCAGTGTACTGATGGTTTCAGAGTTTTCTATGAATTGGCATGGCTTTCCAAATGTTTCAAATGGAGGCTAAGTAATATTCTGCACTCTGAATAATTCTTATTACTATCCAATTTGATTATGTGTATGGGTCTAGTTGTAACATCTATAATATTGATACCAATTCTTTACATTGGTGAGTGGATAATGTATGTTAAAATTATAAATTTTTTATCAAACATATTTAATGTTTAATAATAAAATTTCAGAAAATGAAATTTAAAAATTCAGTTTTATAAATAAAAATTTTCATTAGATTTCTATTTTGACTTTCAGTAATTTTAAAGACCACTTTAGAAAAAATGTTTTTGAAAACAATTTTAAAAGTTAACATTTGTATTTTTGATGAAAATATATTCAAATTCTTTATACTTTGAATACTATTACATTCAAACAGAATCCTGTGGATTATAATGAACACATGGCAAGGTAATATTAGAAATAAAAACCACAAAAGAAGAGTAGAGAAAAACTTTTTAAAATCTAGAAAGAATAAGTCCATGAATGGGCCTCTATTTGTAGCTGGATCTATGCCCAGGAAAACCAGACAGCCTTCTCCACCTCCAAAGGGCACTTGTAGAGGCTGCTGGAGGAATCTTGTGAGCTCTATGACATGGGGTATTCAGAAAGGACTACAGAGTCACAGAGGGGAAACCAACCAAGGTCATAGAAATGGTATGAAATTAGGGGGCAAAAACTTCAGAATTCAAGAGCATAGGATAACATTTAAGGAATACAAGACAGGTAAGTCATGAAAGAAATGATATAAAAGCCTTAAATTAACCAACCAACCATCAACCATGACAGTACTTCCTTTTCCCACTGGGCATGGAGGACAATATGAGTACTGTCTTTCAAGAGTTTGTCTTTCAGATGCCAGTGGGATATTCTGGCTTTGCACAAGGATGTGCAGTGGTTTGCTCTAAAGGACCAGTGGTGCTGCTACAATGTTTGTTTGATTTGGACTCAGGTTCTTTATTGTCTGTATTACCAGTCAGAAATGATGAGGGAAACTTGTTATAGAATGTTTATTCTTCTGGAAATTGCCCTGGATTGCTGAGGCAATCCAGTAGAGATTTCTGGGTAAAAGTTTTAGCTAGGATGAGGCAAATACTAACATAAATGTAGGATCAATTTAGGAAAGAAGTGCGTTAGCACAAAGACAGCACGGATGTCTACACTAGATGACTTGTCTTGTGAGAACATCATCAAGAGTCCAAATTTTTACATAATGTAAAAAACAAGACCTGTATCTGCCGCATCCTTTTCTAGCCGTGTTCTGCTGACAAAGTCCAAACATGGAAGAAAAGAGGGACCCGTGTTCTGCTGACAAAGTCCAAACATGGAAGGAAAGAAAGACCCATGTTCTGTTGACAAAATCCAAACATGGAAGGAGGACATTTTCTAAGAAAAGGCCGCAGCATAAAAATTGGCTTTGTGGGAATGGGTTGATGTTTCTTGGGAACTACTGTGTTAACTTGTGCTCTGATCCGGTTCAAAAAATTTCTCTTCTTTCTTTCCCATGCATAAAATCAGTAAACAAAGTGCGGACTCCCTAAAAACAAAAGGATAGTTAATAAAATGTTTTTCTACTATTAATGGTGTAGTGGTCTGATACCGACTCAGACCGACGAGGCCAAGGCCAGAGTAAA
>RJWM01012417.1:0-56576 GCA_004363535.1 Dasyprocta punctata | reverse complement strand
GGAATACAAGTTTCATGGTAGTTACTGTTATCTGGATTTCAATGGTGCCTGCTGTGATTTTGCCTTTATTATTTCTAATTGCATTATTTTCTCTCTCTTTCTTTTGGTAGGTTGAGCTAAGGACTTATCTATTTTATTTATATTTTCAAGAAATCATCTTTTCAATTTATTAATTCTTTGCATTTTTGTCTCCATTTCTCATTTTTTCTCTCATCTTCATTATTTTCCTCCAGAAACTAGTTTTCATTGTGGACTGTTCTTGTTTTTCAAGTATCATGAAGTTCATCATTAGGTTATTTATCTGGGCTTTCTGTGCTTCCTAACTTGCCCTAAGCTTGCCTCTGAGGACTCCTATCATTGTATCCCATACATTCCTTTGTGCTGCCCTGGCATGGTCCATCATTTTCAGATATCGATTTCTTCCTCGAGTTCATCTGTTGACCCACTGGGTATCCAGGAGTGTGTGATTAAGTTTCCATATAAATGCCCCCTTTGGCAACACACATATTCAGTTTTGTGGTGTTATTAAGGTTTTCTGTAGTGTTTTTTTTTTTTGTGATTGATTTCTAGTTCAATGCAAAATGGTTTAATGAGATACATGGGATGATTCTGATTCTTTTGTGTTTACTTAAGATAGCTTTATGGACAAATATGTGGTCTATTTTAGAGAAAGTTGCATGCTGCTGAGAAGAATGTGTGTTCTGTTTTAGTCAGCAGAGCACTGTAGGTATCAATTAAAGCCATTTTTATCTCACTTGGGATTAAATTCATGGACAGTATAAGACTTTCTGATAGTTCCCTTCTTCGCTGCCTCATCTTGCTTTCCACCCGTGTTTCAATCATGCTGGCCATCTTCCCATTGCTCAAGAACCACTGAAAGGCTTTTTGGCTTTTTTCTTTTGTGATGGAAATGCCTACTCTAAAGCCAGCACTGTAAAATCACAACTCCTCATTCCTTAACTTGCTATGTTTCTCTTTCTGCTACTTATGTCTGTTGATATACATTTTATTGAATTATTTTTCTGCACTGCATCCATTAGAATGGAATGGAGTCTACAGAAAGATATGAATTTTGCTCACTTACCTTCATAGCTATGTACCTAAACAGTGGCACACAAAATAGGCTAAATATTTTAATTGAGTGAATTACTGGGTACATCAAATACAAAAATAAATCCATTTGAAATTTTTATAAAGTGAGTTTTATAAACTGAAGAACGCTTTTCTACATTTTAATGAAAATAAAAAAGCAATATTATAATTAGAACATCTCTCAAACAACTAAAAACAAAACATTTTAAAAATCACAAGAAAGGCAAATATTTCCCTCATCTTTAGTTTCTCCAAGTATCTTTCACTATTTATGTTTTAAATGTTTAGAATTTTATTTTTGCGTCATAGGATTTCAGGTATTTCATATTTATGAAGAGTGCAATTTAAAGAGTGACTTAAAGTTTGAAATATAAATGTGCATATTTAAACTTCCAATTCCAGAAATGTGATTGAGGAAAAATTTTTACTGAGGGGCAGTTATATGACATTGTCTTTCCTCTTTTGAATAGTTCTCATAGCCAGTATATGACATTGCTATAATGCTGCATATATCCCGTGTCTCATAAAATTTGAAGCTAATACTACTGTGAACCATGTAATAACTTATGAATGAACAGGAATGTTTTCCTAGCAACCTGTGCCTGAAATTTAGAATCATGTTGACAGCATAAATTCTAATAAGAGGACTGAGAACATAACTTGGTGATATTTCCCTTGCCTAGTATACATGAGGTCCTGAGTTCCATCTCAAGCAACACGAAACAAAACAAAATTTAAACATACACACCCACCACAGAAACATACTTTCTTATAATGATCTTTGGCAGAACCAAGAGAATAGAGACATCTTTAAACCCTTAGGTTATTCCAGGAAAAAGCAAACTACTGGCTATAGTCCAATAATATCCAGGTGCAAATGTAAAGTATTGGGACATACTGAATTCCTTTTGACACAAAATAACTGTCGGAAAGGAAAACTGAATGTGGCAGGTTAAAAAATTTTTAGATGAGTCATGAAAAAAGTTCCTGTTTGACTTGAAGTTTTGAGGACTGAGACTTGCCTGCATGCAATGACTTCAAAGATGATGCTGAAATATAGCAGGACAGAGAAGAGTTACCATAGTATATCACATGCACATTAAACCATGATATAATGTAGCACTAGTCCATACAGATTTGTTTGTAAATAATGGAGTTTAAGGAACAGCCTTCGGGTGTGTACAATCATTGCATTTGAAGACAAAAGGAAGACTCAAGTTACAGAAGGACCAGAGTCTAAGGAAAGACTTACTGTAGCAGCTGGTTACTTCTTCAAGGACCCTTGAAAAGTTCTTATTTGTTCATGTGAAATTTAGTTTTTAGATGAAAATACATGTGGCTTAAAACAAAATGGGTTTTTCTCTAAATGATATATAGAAGATAGATAGATAGATAGATAGATAGATAGATAGACAGACACACAGACAGACAGACATAGATACAGAGCTTCATGTGTCCCCACTTTCAAAGAACAGTTTAATCCTATGTCCAGATGTGTTTCATTTACCTAGCTTAGAATTACAAGCAAATCCAGTTTGAATCCCTTCTGACTCTAGTGTTTGAACATATATGTCCTAGACTTTGACTCATTCTAAGTGGCTCATGAAACATCACTGCAAATTATTTTAGATTAAATGTTATCACAGAAAATCTCTGATCTGAGATCCCTTTAATTCTTTGTAATAAGTGAGTAGAATTTTAAATAGCCAGGATCTATGCTTTATTTCATACTCTTTAGAATAAATTTTAAATCTCAACTGTTTCTTTCATCTTTCTCTTATGAATGCAGTATAATGTTCTTGTTAATCTGCAGAAAATTAAAAGTAGAATATTAATTTTATGAAGTGTTTGACAATCCTTGCATGACTTGGAAAAGAACTAAAAGTATAATTAGCACTACCAAATTAGATGCTTCAATTTACAGTTATAGCTAATTACTTCACATATTGACAAAATCGTTACAGCTGGATATTCTAAACATCACCCTTGATGCGCAGTATATATCATTTTCTCTAGCATTTTGACTATTCAAAACACATTTTTCTTCTCTGTTAAACATTACTTATACTAGTCAAAAAACTGGGAACCAATTTTTGTTTGTATATAATTCCATTATTAAATAACAATATCTATTGCTTTTGGAAGTGTCTAGTACATTTTATTTTTATTTAGTGAATTTTAATAGGGCAGAGCTGGGCTGGACCTGGGTTGTGATGGTGGGAAGCTGAGGTGTAAAAGGACAGAGACAAGTCCACAATTTGGCACTTCCTCTGGAAATCTTGCACTTGTAGTCCCACCTATTGTTTCAAATTGTGTATTCCTTAGGTCATGACATTAGTCCAGGTCTTTAGATGAGTGTTTGACATAATTAACACGTGAAAAATACACCCTGAAAAATGCAAAGTTCTTCTGGATTCCTCACTTTTACTTAATCCCAAGTTTTCACTGAACTTCTGAACTTCAATGAACTCTGGCTAATACATTATCACAGCTTCTCATTTCCATTTTATTTGTTTACTTGCTTCACAATTTTCAGAAGACGTGTTTATCATTATTTAATTACATAAAATCAAACAGAATGAATTATAGTTTATTAATTAACTTCACCAACATATGCTGATGCAAATTATGAGTGAAATATTCAAGTACTTGAGGACTGAGAAGAAATGAACCAGACACAGGTGGCTCAATCATAATTAGGGGGCATCATTTCCTCCTCCATTGTGTATTGTTCAAGAGGAAAATCATAAAAGATTCAAGTTATATTCTCCTGATGACTTGCTGAATTGTGTTCAATAAAAATTCATTCACAAAGCATCGGGCCGACCTTACCACTGCACCGCTGTGTAACTAACGACACTCGCTGAAGCTGTGACACTGACATCGAGGTCGTTATGTTTTCTAAGAGGAAGAGAATTATCTTTTTACTTCAGGGTATAAATAATTCTATCAGTGTTAGAAGAATAAAGACTAAGGGAGGCTGAATTAAAGACCACAATCTATTATGGTACTTGATACAATTAGACTTTTACTACTTTTGTGAATTTTCTGTGTAACCTGTGTATATTTCCTAAAATGGAGGTCAAATATCAGAGTTTAAAAAATGAGAAATTTTTGTGGCAAAATACATTAACTTTATTTATAAGCATATGAAAAATTGTTACTCTCTGTGATCATTTAAATTATAAGAAATTTTGCAGATTCTTTACAATCATATAACTATATGAAGCAATACCTTATTTTAAAGGACCAGTAGAAATAGTATTTCAGTCTCTCCAAAATATTTTAATGGAGAATATGTGCACATGATATTCTAGATATTAATTCTTTGTCTGAAAAGTATCTGGTAAGGTTTTTTATTTCCTGTTTTGTAAGCTGTATCTTCACTCCATTGGTAGTTTCTATTTCTTGGCAAAAGCTTCTTAATTTGATGTGATTCTAGTTTTTGATTCTATGTAGTATTTTCTCTGTGATCAAGCTTTTGTTCATAAAGTGACTAAAACTATACCTTCAAGAATTTAACCTATTCTGTCTTCTAGCAGATTAAATGTTTCTGTGTTAATATTTAGATCTTTGATCCATTTCAATTTTAACTTTGTGCAATGGATATGGGTCCAGTTTTAATCGCTGGCATGTGAAAAGCTGGTTGACCCAGCACTATTTATTAAAGAGACTATCTTTCTTCTATTGAAAGTATTTGGGTCCTTCAAAGATAAGTACCTTAGTGTGCTTGGAGTTGTTTCTGTATCTTTTATTCTGTTGCATTGATGCTTGATTCTGGTTTTGTTTTGCTTTGGTACCATGCTGTTTTTATCACTGTAACTTTACAACATAAATTCAAATCAAGGACTTTAATGCTCCCTGCCTTGCCCTGTTGCATAGAACTGTTTTTGTTATTCTAGTTCTCTTCTGGTTTCATATAAATTTTAGAATTATTTTGTCTAGTTTTATGAGATATGCTATTAGTATTTTGATCAAGATTGCATTAAATCTGGATAATAGTTTTTGGAAATATAGCAATTTTCACAATATTGGTTCTGCCTCTCAAAGAACAGTGCATAGCGTTCCTTTTTTTCTCTTTTTGAGACAGGGTCTTGCTATGTAGTTCAGACTGGCCTGGGCTCAAACTTGTGGTGATCCTCCTGCCTCAGTCTCCCAAGGGCTGGGATTAAAAGCATGTGCCATCATGTCTAACTTCTTTCCATTTTTGAATATTCTCTTTGAGTACCCTTTCAGAGTATTGTAGCACTCAATGTAAAGTTTTTTCACTTCCTTCATTAGATTTATTCCCAAGCATTTAATTTTTCTTGATGTAATTGTGAAAGGTGTTGTTTCCCAAATTTCTCTCTCAGTGAGTTTTTTATTTATGTACAGGAAAACTATTGACTTTTAAGTGCTTATGATGCATCCTGCTACTCTACTAAATGTGCTTATTAAATGGACAGGTATTTTGGATTTGTTATCAGAAAATAAAGATGCTTTGACTTCTTTTCCTATTCATCCTACTCTCATTTCTTTCTTTTGTCTAATTGCTCAGGCTATATCCAGAACAATATTGCACAGGACTGGTGATAGTGGGCATCTTTGTCTTATTTCTGCTTTTAGAGTGAAAGTTTTAACTTTTTGACCATGTAATATGATGCTTAATATTTGATTGTCATAGACATTCTTTATCAGATTGAGACAAAAACCTTCTATTTCAATTTTCTGTATTATCTTTACCATGAACATTATGTTGAACTTCATCAAATACTTTCTCTGCACCTATTGAGATGATCATGTGGGATTGTTCTTCCTTCTGTCAATGTGGTACATTACATGTATTTATTTGTGCATGTTGAAACATCCTTGCATCCCTGGGATGAATTCTACTTGGTCATGGTTTATAATCTTCTTGATAATTTGCTGCATTCTGTTTGTCAGTATTTTAACTGAGGATTTTTGCTATGTTCATTAAATAAATTGGTCTGTAGTTTTTTGTTTTCTGATTTTCATTATTTATTTATTTATTTATTTATTTATTGTGTGTGTGTGTGTGTGTGTGTGTGTGTGTGTGTGTGTGTTTCTGTGGTTTTGGTATCAGACTAATGCTTGCTTCCAGGTATCATTTTGAGAGGATTCCTTCTCTTTCAATTTTCTTAATGGGCGAAAGGTGTGGGGCCTTTATATCATCTTTAAAGTTCTTATAGAATTAAGCAATGAATCAATCAGGACTTTGGCTTTTCTTTGCTGTTTTTCATTGCTTCTTCAATTTCATTGTACTGTGGTCTGATAATATGCAGGGAATAATTTCAATTCCTTTCCATTTGCTTAAGCATGTTCTATGACATAGTATGTGGTCTATTTTGCAGAAAGTACCATGTGATATTGAAAAGAATTTGTATCCTGTTTTGGTGTGAAACACTCTGTAGATACCTACTAAGTCCATTTCTTCAACATTTTGGTTCAGCTGTGATTTTCTTTGTTCATCTGTGTATTTGTAACACTGAAGTGTTAATGTCCTCTGTTATGATTGTATTAGTGTTTATCTAACTTTTCATATCTATTATTGTTTGCTTTATAGAGTTCTGTGCTCTGGGATTTGATGCATATGTACTTATGATTATTTCTTCCTCTTGGATTGTTTCCTTAACAAGTATATGGTGATCTTCTCTTTTACTTCTGATCAATCTTGGCTTAAAATCCACTCTGCCTACAAATAGAATAGATACTCCTGCTTTTTTCCAGGTTTTTATTGCATGGAGAATTGTTTTCCATACTTTGGTTCTCAGGAAACATGAAATATGAACAAAAGAAATGTTTCTTGTATATAACGTATTGCTGCATCTTATTTCTTGATCTATTCCGGCATTGCATTTCTTTGAACTGGTGAGTAGAGAACGTTCATTTCGATGGTTATACTTGATAGGTATTGAGTTATCCTTGTCATTATATTATTTCCCTGTTGTTAGTTCCCTTTCTTTCCCTTCTGTTTAATTGCTTACCTTGCCAAGTGGATTCACTGTATTGGGATTTTTGTAATTTTGTCTTCATTTATAAAATATCCTTAAGAACTTTTTGGAATGTTGTTTTGTGGTCATAAATTTCCTCAAGTATTCTTTATGATGGAACTATTTTATTTCTACCTCAATTTTGAAAGCTAATTTTTCAGGGTACAACAAACTGCAGACTGTTTTCTTTCAGGGTTTAAAATGCTTCACTCAAGCTCTCCTTAACTTAAGGGTTCTTCTTGCGAAGTCTGGTGTAGTTCTGATGTGTTTTCCTTAGAGATGGTTTGTTTCTTTTCTCTAACACCTTTTAGTAATCTGTTCATGTGCTGAATTTCTGGTGTGTTGACACTTATGTACCTTGTTGTAATTTTATTTATGATCATGATTATTTGGCCTCAATTTTTGTATGTCAATTTCTTATTCCATCTTTAGAAAGTCTTCTGCTATGACTTTTGGGAACAAGATTTTATGTCCTTTGCAGTATTTTCTGCTTTTCCAATGATCGAATATTATTGTTCTTTGCATTATCCAGCACTTGTTGAAGTAACATTTTTTGTCCTTCAACATTTGTGAAAGTCTTTAATTTGATGACAGCTACACAAACCTGTCTTCTAGTTCTGATAGTCTGTCTTCATATTGTTTTACTCTACTGCATATACTTTCAATAGCATTTTTAATCTCCTTGTTATCTATTTTAAGGAATCCAGCTCTTTCCCATGTTGGGAATGCATGGTTTCCATGTTTTTCAACAGCGCCTTTATTTTTAAATCTGTAACAAGATTTACTAACCATTTCCTTCAGTATGGTCATCATCTTTTTAATTATCTGTGTAACTATTTCTGTTTGGTTTTTCTTTGGGAACTTATTCATCTGCTTTGTTACTTCTACTACTACCATTCCAGAGAGCTCAGACTTTTGATTTCTTCTACCTCAATGACCTCAGGACTTTTTATACATCAGTTAGTGGCTTTGCATTGCATTTTGTTTCTGTTTTCTCATTTTATTTTTTTCTGCATTGATGATGACAAATTGCTTATGGTAGATAGTTCTATTATTAGTGTCAAGACCTCTTTAGGTAATGACTACTTTTTAGAGATATCTTCTAGGTGTAGCTGACTTTTGGTTTTTGAGTATTTCCCCATATCCTACCTCTTCGGTTTGGTAGGTTGGAGGACAAAGATGGGTCCCACCAACTTAGGGAAACCACTGCAGAAGACTGAGCGAAAAGAAGGAGGGCAGAAACCACACTCACACTCAAAATAATAATAATAATAATAATAATAATAATAATGAAAACTAAACAAACAATAAAAGGAAAGAAAGGGGACAAAAAAGAATCCGCTTCCAGGATTTTCTCTGAATTCACTGGTAGACAGCCTGTGGGAACAGCAACCCAAATCGTGGCACTGTATGCCCACAAGCCAGCAACTGCTTGAGGATGGAGTAGTATACAACCTTAGCAGGCCTGCCCTGAGAACAGAATCATTGGACTCGCCGCAGTCCAAGAAGTCTCCACAGGTCTGCACCCAGCTAGGAGCCACTGGGGGAAGCAGAAAACAGTTTTAGCCTCAGGCTTATATGGCTTGACTCCAAAAAGGCTCTAGGCAAATCGCTCTCTCCCGTAGTAGGACCAAGTCCTCTGCACTCACCACCAGCCAGCACAGTCCTCTGCACTTGCTGCTTTCCTCCACCAACAAATGTGTGCCCCCAGGCTCTGACAGCTCCCCTCACGCACTGAGTTCAGCTCTGGGTGAAGGCACCGCCAGCTACTGCCTTCTTCTTCGTTGAAGTTCTCCTTTTCACTCTCTCTCTGGGATGCGATTCAGACTTCAGACTCTTCCTGGGTCTAAGGACTCACTTCCCTCCTTTCTGTCTTCCTCAAGATGCTGTATTCCCATGTCTAGATGATGTCTCTCAGAGAGGCTGTTTTCTCTGCTTCTTTCTACTCTGCCATCTTCCCAGAAGTTCCAAGAAAATGAGTGGCAAAACTCTAACCTCCACCAAAAAACAAAAACAAAAACAAAAGCAAAAACAAAAACAAAACAGTGAAAAATCAAAAATGTAGCAGTGGAGGACAAAATAAAAAAAGAAAGAAATTCCCATGTATTTCCAGAAGAGTGTTTTCTCCCCCAACCTTATTCAAAATGAATGCGAGACACAATTATAGAAAATGTCTGTTATAAAATTGCATCTTGCAGCCCAACCTAATTCCTCTCATGTTGCATATATAGGTTTACTAAAACAGAAAAAATGAAAACTAATGAAGATTTTGTTCAACTGAAGTCAAACTTTGCCAAAATGGTTATTGAATATAATACAAGTAATGTGGATTTCAAAGTGTAGTTTGGAGGCAGATATTTCTCCAAGTATCAATATGGCAAGTTTATATAGCATAATTGGAAAAGAAATATATTCTGCTTTTCTTTAATTGACAGCTCCCTGTTCAGAATCATAATACTTCTAAAAAAGTTAAAAAGGCCAACCACTTGTGGTCAACCATGAGTGGTGCCTAATTTTTAAAACAGCTGAGGTATTTTCATCAAAGCAAAATATTTCAAGTTTGACAATGTAAATAGATAATATGAGCATGTTTAAATTATAATGGAAACAAAATCTTTGTTAGTGTTTACATAGTGAAAAAAGATAAAAATTAAGTATCAAAGAGTATAGGTTGCAGACAAGTTTGAAAATCATGATAGTAAACTTAATCTCTGGTGTCTTGGAATATGCAAGGACTGTCTTGGTTGTATTTCACAATCAATAAGTGATAGATGGGCAGAGATTTGAACTTGAAATGCAAAAAAGATGTTTAACATTCATAGTTTCCTATGAAACTATGAAATAAATTAAATAAAAATGCAAGCAAGCTGGATAGCAATACAAGCGAGCTGGTATGGCTTAATATATCAGTGCAACCATAACTGGAATGGAAAATTCACAGGGAATTTAGACAAAGAAAAGGTTGTTTTGAAAGTCAAGAACCATATCTTTTTTTAGCTGAGAAATACTTGTGAATTATTGAATAGACTTATGCAGTAGAATGTTAGATTTAATTGAATGGAATCTCAGAGGAAATCCAAGTGCCAAACACTTACAAAGAAAAATTGACAAAAAAAAAAAAAAAAGAAAAAAAAGATGCATTCCAAAAAGTAAAACAAAAGAGAAAAACATTATGAGATCTTTTGTGATTCTGTTGGGGAAAAAAAAGGAATATGTAAAAAAAAAAAATGAGTTAGAAAAGTAACCTAAAAAGTGAATCCCATCCTTTGAGTCATTAGGATATAAAGCACTAAATCAACTTTATTTAACTTTTAATAACATATAAACACCAACGTTTATGTCTAGATATTTTTTCCTTTGGACAATATTGCTTACTTTTTAGGTAAAAGATTTTGCTTAAGTTTTGGAAGAACTGATATATTTCATACATGAATTCTAACTTTTACTCTTAGTTGGGGGAGGTCCTAGCACTACGGGAAGCACAAAGGGACTGGAGAGACAGAACATTTGTGTCTTCTCTGCTGCAGTGTGCTACCTAATGAGGAGAGGAAACACAGTTCTCAGTGATTCTGAGAAGGGGGAATCACAATGATTTTTTTTACTTGGATGATGAAAATGTTCTGCGTGATATTGCAATAAAAGACAAGTCACATTTTGTGTTTCTAATGTTGTAATTTTATGGCAGTATATTTCAAAGTGTGTGAATCTTAAAACTCTTTCATAAATTTTCAGAATCTCAATTTTGAATGCAACGTGTGAGAGAATGTATTTTATTGATGGCCAAACCAATTCCACTGCAGGGTGGAAGGGAGCAGGCTGACTTGAGTAATTCTGGAAATGAATGGAGGCTCTAACACTAGACAAATGAGCTATCCATGAGCATTGTGCTGTAGTTGGTAAAGTTGTTGCCCCCACAGAGGTACTGAGCTAACAATTCTGAAATCGTTACACACATATCCTGTGTTGAATAATTAAGTCAATATAATATGGGAGATAGAAATCTGGCCTTCTGTGTTATAGTGAGATGTAACTGACAAGCAATGGTTAGAAAAACTTATGTGGTACTGATTATATAATTATGAATTCATTTTTAGTTTAATAAGAATATAGAGGGAACCATTTAGAAAGACTTCTAGATATCCTTTTTTACAATTCATATATGTACATACGTTTTTCTGTTGACAGCTAAGACAGCCTAGAAGTTATGCTAACCCAGCATTATCAAGGATGTTGGTATTTAGTGTCATTTTTCAATAAAACTAGTCAAAATTAACACTAGGATTAGAACAGGATATATACAAGATGAGCCTGGAGCATTTTGAAATTCTGGAAGGTAAGTGTGAGAAAACCAATATAGTAATATAGGTGAATGTCTCTGTGTTTTTAAAGAAAATTTATCATTTTAAAATATATTGAAATTAATTTACCTATAGACTTTTCATTCCCTTTCAAAAGCAACTATCAAGATGTTAATCAAAGTAAATTCTTGCAGAGGCAGGGGCTGTAGCTCAGCGGTACAATCAACTGCCTGACAAGATTGAGGTTGTGAGTTCAATCCCCGGTACCAATAAATAAATATGCAAATCATATGTAATATTTACAACTTTTATTTATATCTATATTAATCATGATTCTTATTTGCATGTGACAGAATTCCATTAATATGATTCACTTTATCATAAATATCAATTTATATCACTTAGACAATGAAGGAATTTCTTGATATTTTAATCACAAACAACAATACTATCCATACCTTCCGAAGAGCAGTATTTATGGTGAAAATGAATTGCTGCAAATTAAAATGAAGCAATGCAAAGTTAATTTTATTATGGAATATTTCATATGCACAACATATAATTTTATTCACTCACACATATTCAATGAAGATTCCATTTATCCTGGTACTTTTGCTCTCTGTGGAAGTAGCTTAGTTAAGAAGAGTGTTATATCCTATTCCTGTAGCAATATTATATGAAGAAGCTAATAATGAAAATTCTCAATTGGCTCTAAAATAATTGAAATTAAAGATAAAATTCACATATTCCTGATACTCTTACATTTTCAATATATTTTGAAAGCAGTATGTCAGATACTTTCTAAAAATATGACTGAGAATCCTCTCTAGGAAACAAAATATTAAAGTACTGAGAAACACTCTGGTATTTGTCTTCCATAGTTTTCTTTTTTGGGGTAGATGAACTCTTAAATTTGAAAAAAAAATCAGATGACCACTGACTTCACTTGCATGTTTTAAGAGTAATTTACATGTTGGTTAGCAACACACTAAAGGCTGCCCTTTCTAAATCAATTTATAATAAATCAAATTTCATTACTTAATGAACAAATTCATATTTGATGTGTTTCATGTAACTTTTTGAGATCATATGCTTCTTAGTTCTGTCTATACTGGTATTTTTCTAGATAAGGTAGGGAAGAAAAGCTTTTAGCATGTTATTGAAATCTTCACTAAGAATATTCAGTCACTTGGACGCATGATTGGTGCAGTTTCAAATTTCTGAAGATAGTGTTAGCTAGAAGTCTAGGATGGTGACAAATGTATCAATCAACAAGTATAGCTAAGTATACAACCTACTTTTCATTTGCTTAATGCGACAAGGAGGAATGAATTTTAGAAAAATATAGTAGTAGTTTTTAGACTCACACAGTCTTTTGTATTTATAGTTCAGATAAGGAAATTTTTAGAGCAAATACGATTGATCTTTGGACTTCTTACTTTTCTTCCTCAGGTCCTGCCCAGTGCCTCTTTGCTCCACTATAATGACTGCAAACACAACTCTCTCACTCCTCAAACACAAGTTGCATTACAGAGCATATTTCCCTCATGACCCAGAAAGTAATTGCTTTCTTAATTTCTGTCAATCTTATGAAGATAAAATGTTACTTCTTGAATAATTCATTCTCTTAAGATTATTTACAATTTTTAAAAAATGTATTACAGACAATTTCTTTTTACCCAAAGAAAAGAATCCTTAGCAGTGGAAATTTTACTACTGACAACCTAGGATTTAGAATTATAAAAGCATGCTAATTCATATTTATCTAGTTTTTATAAGGTTCTACTTCATGTGATACTATTCCCCTGTATATTTATGAATGTATTTCTTGTTCATCAGATACTTGCATTTTAAAATTTCAAAACGCTCTTCCTTGTCCATTGCATCATTCACCCATTCTACACCTTTGAAACTCTTTGATTGCCTTTCTAAGTCGATTTGAAACACACCCATCCCTACATTCATTCTTTCTATAGGCTGAAAATTTCATTCCTTAATTGTACTCAACTGGTTTTATTTCCAGTCCTACAATGATTAGTAATACTGTCCTGAAATATCTGTGAATTGCACATTTATAATAATGACTCATAGACTAATGGAAATAAAAAGATGATATTGCATATAAAAAATTAGCATACTAAATTCATGTTATGTGTTGATTACAGCTGTATAGATTCAAGGGGAGAATTACTGTCTTAATAAGCATTCATATGTCCAACTCACTGCCTAACCACTATCTATTAAGGAAATTAATATCTTATTCTCTGTGTACTTGTTTTACACACCAAACTATTTTTTGCTACGCTATTTCTTCCTCCACACTCACCACTCTTAAATGGCAATTACCATTTTTCAGGCCAAAAACACCCCTGCGTTGTTCTTTAAATTTTTGCTTCCCTCAAATCCCACGATGAGTCAAAAAATTCTATCAAGTTTACCTTCAAAAGAGATCCATATTCTGTTTCATTCTTACCCTCATTTCTTCCATCCAAACAATATCTCTTAATCACATTATTAAGATAGCTTCCTAATTACCATCTTACACCCACTCTTAACCTCATTTCTGTGTCTTGTCATGCAGTAGCCCTTTTAAAAAACTCATTTTCTCAAAATTTCCCAATGACTTGCCCTCAATTTAATATTTTTGTCTACTAATTCTATGATCTATATCGCTAACTATTTTTACCTATTAATTGACTTGTCTCCTTTTTGCCTGTGGCATTTTCTTTTTTTTTTTTTTTCATACATAGGAGTATTTTTGTTTTTCAAATATCATACTTTGACTTTTTACATTTTGAGTCATAGTTGTTTGTGTTTTCCTTCTCCAATCCCTCCACCCAAATGATTTTTTTTCCCTGAAATGAGATTATTTGTGAAAATAGTTTTGATCATTGTAGGCTTCTGTAAGTGGCCTTAGAATACTCTTAGTTGAGGAATAATTTCACCTACACCAGAGAGAATTTCCTCAGCAATGCAAATCTGCTATTTCTATGGTGAAATCTGTTGATTTCAAATTATCCTGATTGTTAATACAAACATTTCACTGCAATTGATAAACTATATATCAGTCAGTTTTCCAGAAAAATTATCTATCTCTCATATATCTATCTAGAAATTTATTTTTTTGAGAACCTAAGTTTTCAGTAACTGTATTTTTATTTTAAAGAGGAAAATATTCAAAACAAGATAATAAGAGGGTAATAATGGCTAATACACTGCATAGTTTTAAATTAATTACTCAGAGTACAAGATACCACCATTTCATTGTCCAAACAATATTAACACAAGCCTTCCTTTTCAATGAAATAAGAGAAATTAGTAGTATAAATATGTTAACTATCATTTATATATTTTTCATTTTCCTTCTTTCTTTTCTTCATTCCTCCAACCCAGTTTCACCTTCCTTTTAAAGCTCCTTCTTATTTTACAATATCTATTGTATATTTTGGATCTTATTTACTCTTTCAGCTTCTCACTTTACACAGACAATGATATTTACAAATGTGTTTCTTGTTTATTTCACTTATGAGTATAGTCTTAAGTTGCATCCATTTACCTATAAAAGTCTCAAGTTTATCCTTCTTTATGACTGAGTAGTACTCCATTGTATAAAAAGATTATGTCTTTTTTGTCTATCCCTCAGCTGATGGACAATTGGGTTGTTTCCAGGATCTAGATATAACAAATTGTGCTGCTATAAACATGGGTGCACATATTTCACTGAGGTATGATGTTTTAATTCTTCTAGGAAGATACCCAGAAAGGGAATAGTTGGATCAAATGGGACCTCAAATTATAGTTTTTGAGGAATCCCCACACAGATTTCCAGAGTAGTTGCACCAGTCTACAGACCCATGAACAGTGGAGAAGAGTTCCTTTATCCACCACAACCCCTCCAGCATCACTTATTGGTTGATTTATTTGCAATAGTCATTCTTTCCAGGGTGAGATAGAATCTCAGTGTTGTTTTAATTTCCATCTCTCAAATGATCAGTCATGTTGAAGTTTTTTTCCTGCTTATTTGCTGTTTATATTTCTTCGTCTGAGAAGTGTGTGTTCATCTCAGTTGCCCATTTTTGGATTGGATCTTTAAATTTGGGAGGTCTGATATTTTTTGAGTTCTTTATATGTTCTCTAGAGTAATCCTTTAAGAAGAGCTGGCAAACATTTTTTCCTACATTGTGTGTTGTCTCTTCACTCTGTTGATGGTTCTCTTGCTGTGCAAAGACTTTTTAATAAGTTGAGATCCCCAGGTTATTTATTCTTTAGATAGTTTCTATGTGATCAGCATTTTATTCCTAAAGTCTTTGCCTGCACCAATGTCTTCAAGTGATTTATTTATCCTATCTTCCAACAGATTTAATATTTCTGTTTTAATATTTAGATCTTTGATCTATTCTGATTTAGTTTAATGCATGGTGAAATATATAGGCCCAATTTTAATTTTTGGCATGAGCAGGGCCACTTTTTCCAGCACTACTTATTAAAGAATCTATCTTTCTTCAAGGGAAATGTGTTTGTTACCTTTGAAAATGATAAGGTGGATTAATATATCTGGAGGTCTAGAGTTGTTTCTGTATTTTCTAACCTGTTCCACTGATCTCCAGGTGTTTTTTTTGGGGGGGGGCAGGACCATGCTGTTTTTATATCAGTATGCATCGGTATTTATAGTATAATTTCAAGTGAAGAATTGTGATGTCCCCTGCCATGCATTTGTTGCCCAGAATTGCCTTTGCTATTCCAAGTCTCTTCTGGTTCCAGATGAATTTTAGTATTGTTTTGGCTAATTCTGTGAGATACACCATTGGAATTTTAAGCAAAATTGAATTAAATCTGTATAACAGTTTCAGAAGTATGACCATTTGCACTATGTTGTTTCTTCCTATCTGAGATCAAGGGATATCTTTCCATTTTCTGATATCATTTTCAATGTCCTTTTCAGAGTGCTGTGATTTTCAATACAGAGGTCTTCAACCTTCTTCATTAAATTGAGTCCTAAGTATTTCCTTTTTTTGTTGTTGTTGTTGTTGCTTGTTTGTTTGTTTTTTTGGGTACCATTGTAAAAGGTGTTGTTTCTCTAATTTGTCTCTCAGCGAGTTTGCTATTCATGTATAGGAATGCTATTGATTTTTGAGTGTTGACTTTGCATACAGCTATGCTACTAAGTTTGCTTATTAAAGTTCCCACTTTTTAAATGGAGTATTCGGTGTCTTCTATATAAAGTGTCATGTAACCTGCAAACAATGGTAATTTATCTTCTTCGTTTCCAGGACTATGTTGAATAAGAATGGAGACTACAGACATCCTTGTCTTGTTCCTGATTTTAGAGAGAAAGATTTTAGCTTTCTTTTCCTATTTAGTATGATGTCAACTATTGGTTTGACATAGGTGGCCTTTATCAGATTGAGATAAGGACTATTTATCCAAACTTTCTGTAGGGTTTTTATCATGAATGAGTGCTAGACATTGACAAAAGATTTTTTTCTGCATTTATTGAGATGATCATATGATTTTTGTCCTTGGCTCTTTTAATGCAGTGTATTGTATTTTTTGACTTACAAATGTTGAACCATCCCTGCATCCCTGTGATGAATTCCATTTAAGCAGGTCTACGAGCTAGTATGTAGTCTGTTTTGGAGAATATTCCATATACAGATGAGAAGAATTTGTATTCTGGTGTTATGTGGTAGAACTCAAAGTGAATGTCAAGCCAATCGATTAAGAGAGATAAAGTCATTACATAATTGAAAAGGGAACAATACAAGAGGAAGAAATAACAATCATAAATATATTTGCAACAAAAACCAGTACATCCAACTATATAAAACAAACCTTAGCAAGCATGAAAAATTAAATAAGAATTAATACAGTTGTATTAGGGGATCTCAATAGCCCACTGTTACAAAAACACATCAACTAGACAAAAAAATCAGCAATGAAATATTAGAACTCAACCAAACCTTTTTGAACAAATAGGCTTAGTAGATGCTACAGAGAGTTCTACAAGAAATTTAGAGAAGACCTAAAATCACTACTTTTCAAACTTTTTAATGAAGTTGAAAAGGAAGCAATGCTCCCAAATTCATTCCTAGGAACAAATATTACCTTGATACCAAAACCAGAGAAGAACCAAACGAAGAAAGATGATTTAGTCCTATCTCCCTTATGAACAGAGCTGCAAAAATCTTCAATAAGATACTGGAAAATAGAATGCAGAAAATTATCAAGAAATTTATACAACGTGACCAAATGGAATGTATGTATATATTATCTAAGCTAAATCAACAGTATACAAGAATCCTAAATAAACTGATTTCAATCAATGAAATCAAAGATGTAATTAAAAACCCACTAATGAAGAACAGATCAGGCCCTGATGGGTTGATAGCTGAATTCCACCAAGCACAGTTTACAAAATGGCAAACTAAGCTAACCATTAATTTCTCACTTTTAACCATATGATCAGCTTTGTGGTTATATAACCAAATCTAAAATAAACCAGAAAATTACATAGAGTGTACAAGTCTTTAATATGTAAAGTTTGACCTCAGGGGTTAAAATGTAAAATGGGTTAGGAAGAAAATAGAGAAATGGAAGAATGTGAAGATATTACAAGTAAGATTGGAGGACAAATGGGGATCATGCTAACTTTTAGAAACTGATGCTAAAGACTGCATAGAAAGAAAGAAAAAATAGATAAATAGAACAGAACAGAACTGCAACCAGAAAGAGTCTAGAAACCACATCCATGCTCATATAAGCATAATATTAAACACTGAAGGAGAAAAAAAAGAAAAAGCAGGAAATAGAAAAAAGAAAATCACAACCTCAACATAAATCAAAAGAAGAGAGGGAAATAAAGAAAAAAGTCTACTTCCTGGTTTATCTCTGCTGTCACTGGTAGTCAATGTGTGGAGACAGAGTCCTGATCCGTGCTGATTTATCCCAGGAAGCCACCAGTAGCTTTTTGACCAGGCAGTGCATAGTCTTATAGAGCCTGCACTTTCTGGCAGAGACCAGACTCATTTGGCCTATAGCTGTCAGTGCAACTTCTGTGCACCTGAGCCCATCTGGAAGCTGCTAGATGGAGCTAGCCTGGGGAGGAAAGTTATGGTTTGTGTCTAGATGTTCCCCAAATCCTGATTCAGTCACAGACACAGGTTTCTAGAGTTTGTGGTTGAGTCATTGACCAATGGTGGGATTATGGGTGTGAGTGCTACATCCGACTGGATGTGGCCTACATAAAATATAAGGGACAGAAAGAATCTTCTTTAGTGCTCCTCTCTTTTTGCTCTTGTTCCTTTTGCTGTTTTCTACTGGCATCAAATATTGCCCTTCACTGTGTACCACTTACCTTGGAGCCAGCTGAGCATGGACTGAAACCTCTACAAACTGTTGAGCTAAATAAATCTTTCCTCAGGCTTCTGGGAAGATGGTGGAACAGTAAACAGCAGAGTAAACAGCCTCTCTGAGAGATACAGTCCAGATGCTGGAATATAGCATTGTGGGGGAAACACAAGAAGGAAGGAAACGGGTCCCTTGGACCCACAAAAAATCTAAAGTGAGAATTGAAGCCCACAGAAAGAGTAAAAAGAAAAACTGAAATGAAGAAGAAGGTGGTAGCTGGAGGCACCTTCGCCCGGAGCTGGACCCACTATGCAAGAGGAACTGTTGGAACCTGGAGACACATGATCAAGGTGATGTAGTGGCGGTGTCCCAGGAGGCCTCTTCAGAGAAAGGCAGCATTGGAGAGGAGTAGCAGTAGAGGGAAGCAGCAGATCTAGAAGACTGACTGGCTGGCAGTGCATGCAGAGGACTCAGTCCTCCTACAGGAGAAAGTGATTGGTCAGGAACCATTTTCAAGTAGGGCAGGATAAGCTCAGAAACAGAACTGCTACCAGCTTCCTCCAGCAGCTCCTAGCTGGGCACAGACCTGTGGAAATTGTCTGGACTGAGCCCCACCCCTGCATGCACTCTAGTGGCCACCATGGAGGCTCTCTTCAGGTACCAGCTCCAACCCCATGCACACTGCATGGGTGGTAGTAGAGGATCCCTGTAGATGATCAATCCATGTCCTCAGGCTGGGGCCAGCCCTGGCCCCATGCACACTCCATCATTGTCAGGGAGCCAGCACAGGCTGGGAAAAGCAGCAGACAGTCCTGCACGGGTGCACTCAGAGACCACCATCAGATAACTGTAGCCAGCACTGGCTAGAAGAACCAAACAGCCTTACTTTAAAGAAATTATAGCTAGTGCAGGGAGTGTTTGGGACCCCACTTGTCTAGAAGAACCCAGGAATATGTCAGGATGAAGAAGCAAAGGGCAATCTCTGGCCTCCAATCCAAGCAGAGCAAGTTCAGGAGATGCAAAAAGAGAAGAGATTGGGCGTTGCACACCTGAAGTTTCTGAAGCAATGTCAACTGAAGTAATGAAACAACTTCATGAGGCTATAAAAGAAATTAGAAGAAAAACACTAACTCAGGTAAAAGAAGAAATGAAAAACATAATAAAAGAATTGCTAAGTATCTCTAAAGAAGACATAGATAAACAAATGGAGGAGCATAGGAAAATGAGGGAAACCTTGAATGTACAATAAAAAAACCAAACAAACAAGCAAAAACATTTAGAGTACATGAAACAGATTCAAAGAGATATCCAGGAAATTAAAAACTCCATTGAAAGCTGGCAAAACCACTTGAAAGAAACTGAAGATAGACTTTCAAGACAAATTTGCAGCTTGTGATTGTGAAAGGAAGGATCTCTTAAAAATAACGAGGAACCTAGAAGTAAAAATTCAATGGCTACAACACAACCCAAAGAAACATACCTTAAGAAAAAAAAGTATGAGTGAAAAAGCAGGGGTCAACACAAATGACATTAAATGTCTATTTACAGAAATAATATCAGAAAACTTCCCAAGCATGAGAAAAGGAAGTGACATTTAGATAAGTGAAGCATATAGAACTCCAGCTAGCCATAACCAAAATAAATCTATAACCAGACATACAATAATCAAGATCCCAGAAATTCAACACAAGAACAGAATAGCAAAAGCTGTTAGAGAAAAGAAACAGATCACCTATAAAGGAAAACCCATCAGAATCATGACGGACTTCTCAACACAAAGCATCAAGTCAAGAAGAGCTTGGAGTGAAGTATTTCAAGTCCTGAGAGAAAACAACTTCCAACCCAGATTGATGTACCCTGCCAAATTAGCTTTCAAAATTAATGGAGAAACAAGATACTTCCATAACAAAGAACAACTGAAGGAATTCATGGCCATGAAATCAATCCTACAAAGAGTACTGATGGACATTCTAGAGAGAGAGAAAAATGACCACAGCTCCAGGAAGAGCAGCAGAAAGGTATCACCAAGTGGGGCAGACAAATAAAATGGAGAAGAAAATTAGGTAGCCAACAGTAGGAAAATAGCATGGCAGAGATGAGACAGTGCATGTTGGTCATAACTATCAAGGTAGAAGGTCTCAATTCACCAATAAAAAGAAACACAGGCAATGTGAATCAGGAGACAGGATCCATCAATATGCTTTATAAAAGAAGCACATTTAACTCGAAAGGGGGTTCATAGACTGAAAGTCAAAGGAGAGTAAATGATGCTCTATGTGACAGGGAATCAGAAGGAAGTGGGGGTAGCTTACACATTAGCCACAGAATGGATGAGAAAGACATGACATTTTTATACAATGGAAAGCTACTGAGCTATAAAGAAAGATAACCTTGAGTCTCTTGTGGGTAAATGGACACAACTTGAGATCATGCTCATGAATGAAATGATTCAGAGTCACATTGGTGAACATCGTGTTGTGTCCCTAGTATAAAAAACTAAAGGAGTTAGTGGGATCCAAAATACACAATGCATATTGTGAAAATGAAAGGGGAGAAAGTGTCTAAAAAGGGAAGCCAATGGCCACTGTTAATCTATTATCTTGCTTTGAATCCTGTATTGTTTTCATTGTTCTGTTTAGTTTAGTTTTATTCTGTTTAGGTTTGTCTAATTGTATTATAGTTGATGTCATGGAAAAGTATTTCAAAGATGACAAAATACGTTATGGTAGTCATTATTTCCTATTATGTTGTTTTGAAGCCCTGTGTTTTCATTGTTTTGTTTTGAGTGATTTTATCCTATTTTGATTTGCTTCATTGTATTATGTCTGATGATATGGGCAACTACTTAGACGATAACAAGAGGCATTATAGTTATTTTGAAGATAACAAGTGGTATTATGGTAGCCATCACTGATTTCCTTTTATCTTTTTTGAAGTCACATACCATTTTCATTGCTTTGTTTTAATCGACTCTATTCTGTTTTATTTCATTTTGTTTTATTCTCTTCAAAATTAAAAAGATAAATAAATATATAAAGCTTTCCTTCCCTAATTTTGGATGTTGGGTATTTTTTCTTAGAAACAAGAGAAAAGTAACCAAGACACGTTCCTCTGGCTCTGTGATTCCCAACTCAGGAACAAGGTGTCTCCAGCTACCTCCTTCTCCTTTGTTGAAGTTTATCTTTTCACCCTCCATGGGCTTCAATTTATGCTTTAGAGTCTTCCTGGGTCCAGGGGACCCATTTCCTTCCTTGTCTTCCTCACATTACTGTATTCAAAAGTCTGGATAGTGGCTCTCAGAAAGGGTTTGTTCTTGGCTGCTTACGACTCTGCTATCTTGATGCTTCTCCTAGAAATTTATTATTAAGGAACTTGCTAATACTCATGTGACTGAATATATTAGCTGAGGTTAATAGGATAGAAATCCACACTGCATTGATAATCAGTCTTGAAGAACATTCTCTGTTCTTTGGGAAACCTCAGTCTTTGCTCTTAATCCTTTCAGATGACCAGATGATAGTATGGAGAGTAATCTGCTTTACTCATAGTATAATTCACAGTTTTGTTTCACATTTGTGCTTATTAATGTAACCCCTAGGCAGTTTCAGGGAAGAGAAACAAACTTGGAATTGGTACAAAGTCACTCTTGCTTTGCTATGATGTCTAAATCAGTTAGAGACCATCCTGGAATCATGGAAGGGGAAGTGGATTCATGTATTAATGAAAAGACATATGAACCAAAATTTGGGAGTATAAGGAAATATGAAGAATTGAGGTCATTTTGTAAATACTAATAAATTATAAATCATTAATAAATGGACTTTCTCAAAGAATAAATCTTTAAGTATTAAACGTGATGCATCTTGATAAAAAACTGTACTATTCCTTAGTTTTGTATAACATGTGAATTAATTTACTCTGAACCAGTATATTATATTTCTCATTATTGTCTAATTTAAATCCCATAAAACTAGAGTTGAAGAATTTCACTATCCTTTATGCATGATGCAGAAAAGTAGATCTTAGTGAATAAAAATAATTTATCCAAGTTCACACAGTACTTAAATAGGAAAATGCAGATTCAATTTTTGTATCCTTGGTGTATATCATGATATTTTTAATCTATGTCTCATTGCCTCCTGATTTATATATTCCCAAATTGAATTAGATTGAAAGACTCTGCATTACCTTTAAATTGTGTCACTGTATTTGAAAATAACATACATCAATGAACAGCTACAGGATAGTTTCACTGGAAATATTAAATACAAAAGTGTTGGCCTAGTGACATTTTTATGTCAAAAGACTCGACTACTTTTATTAGCATTCATAATGAATTTAAAAAAGAAAAATTATGTAGATTATTCTAATAATTCCTAATCTCCAGATTCATTTTTGTTAATTATTATAGCTCAAATTTCAATTAATCCAGTAATTTTTATAGATCAATTGCATAAAATTATTAATCAAAACTGTGGTGTCCAAGTTAATGTCAACTTGGCTAGGCTTTGGTACCCAGTTCTAGGTAAAATTCCAGTGTAGATATTTCAGTGAAGACATTTTAGCAAAGCAAGAGTGACTTTGTACCAATTCCAAGTTTGTTTCTCTTCCCTGAAACTGCCTAGGGGTTACATTAATAAGCACAATCTATCCTGTCCTGGCTTTTACCACTGCTGAGTGCACAGTTGATCAGCAGCAGATGCCAACACTGAACTACCGATATGGCATCATCTCTTGGGGTGATGCACCTGTAACTTGGTGACACAATGATTATATGGGACCACTTCCCTAACAGAAGGGTTAGTGCTTCATCTTAATGGAAGAGGCACTTATTCTGGGTATGGATTAGCCTTCTCTGCATGTAATTCTTGCATTGAAACTGACATTCATGGACCTAGAGAATTTTGAATAAGGAAACCAAGTCCTGTTGTTGAACTCAATAGAAAACAACCCAATCCAGGTAGAATGACAAATGACCCAAAATAAAGATATGGGACATCTTGTCAGGGAAAGAATCAATACATGTTGAGGTGTTTGCTGAAGTCAAAAGGAATACAAAATGGTTGGTAGAAGAAGAAGGAAGTTATAAGTACTAATTATACCCATATGACCATTTACAGAGCTGAGGACTGTAACTCTTATGCATATTTCTTTCCTATTTTAATATATATGCAGATATCTACATATAAATAAATATACAGATTTATAGATATCATGTATGTGTACTTTCTTTGCATTTCTATAACATTTTACATAACATTAACTGACACAATCATTTAAATATTATGAAATCCGCATTATAATATTTAAATTATAGACTGCCAAGAGAAGAGTAAGCATCACACAAAGAAAAAAAAAAAAAAACAATGGATAGTCTGGATCAAACTCAATGATCTGGTTGATGCTTCTGCCAACCCGCACTCTCTCTGTGGAGGTGTGTATAAGAGAGGCTACCATCACCTGAACCTGGCCCAGGTCTGCAATGACTCATTGCCTGATCTACATTCAGTAACACAATGATGTTTTAAGCCAATGAGTTTTTGGGTGGTTTGGTCACATATTAAAAAAAGAGATAGACAATTTTAAAATTCAAGTTAGGAGGAGCAAGAGATCCACAGACATCACTTTTAAAATGTATATAAATTAATAAAATGATGATAGACTTGAAATGCTATAAAATGAAGATTACCTATGGATCAAAAATGTCTGTTTTTACTTCTTTTCTTTCCAGAGAAACACTGAATAATAAAAAGAGCATTAAAAAAAGGCTTTTCATCCAACATTTCTGGAAACCCTTATGTAGACAGCTTTAGAGATAAGAACACGAGGCAATGAAGTGAATGCAAACCAAGACCTTCAAAATATGTTTTGTATGACTTGTAGACATAGGAGGAAGGAATAGTTATTTGTCTCACACAAATGTACCGAGAACGTACTGGAGGCAAAATGTGCCCTGACTGGTTTCAAGGAGAAATCAGGTAAGTTAGGTTAAGCGAGAAAACGCAGAGCTTGCCACTCCAACCTGTAAAGCACAATAGTACAGTGAGCATGATTCTACAGGGCTACTCCCAGCTGGCGGGACACAGGAAGATGCTAGAGAAACTCAGGATACCACTATGCGTGACAAGAAGAAATTCTGATTGCCTGAAACACAGACTTTCTCAGCTGAATTCCTTGAAAAATTTCCAGAAATAATTTGTTTATTTGAAGTATGAATGATTTCTGAAAATAAATTAAATAATATAAATATACACAAGAAAATTTATAAAAAGAATTTATGTAGGAAAAACAGTAGTGTATGAAAAAAACTTACAGGATAGTCTTAAAGAGTGCTAGGAACCTATTATAATTTCTTAATGGAAAATAAAACAATAAAGACATGAGTAGAATAAGTGTCTGTATAGAATAAGAGAAGCAGAAATGAAAAAACAACAATGAGACAGAGAAAATATGACACTCCTCAAGAACTGATGAGAAGGATATGTTATAGGATCTGTTTCATGGACTAAAAAATTCGCTTGATTTCTTATTAATAAAACAAGTACATGAACAAGCACTAAAATCACTATCAAGGAAGAAAAAGACTAAAATGCATCCTTCCTCCCTTGTTCTCAATACTTATATTGCAAAGGTTTCAATCTATTATTACCTCACTCTATCTCCATATTAAAAACTCAAATTCACTGAGGTTTAAGGAGTAGAACAGTACTGAGAAACTTTATATTATGCTTCTTTTGGTATTTCCCTCCAATTATTAAATGACAAAAACTGTAAATTCTAGTAAAAGACTATGTAACATTTTGAAGATGATAGAGACTCAGTTGTATGTAGAGAACAAGTCAGACTCACTTCTGGCAGGTAGGTCTCAGGTCTAGAAATAGTAATGTTAGTTCTCTTGCAGATTGGAGGTGTGTACGTGTGTGTGTGTGAATGTTCCCTGTTTAAGGTGGGCTACTGTGACTAGGTTAAAAAAGGCAGCAATTATTTTTCATGCCAATAAAATCAGATGTTGAGATTATTTCTATTTCTGCTTTTTTTAGTAGCTGGTATAAACGGAAAAGACAATTCAAATGTGAATATTTTGTGAAATGTTAAAATTACAAAAGTTAAATATGAACCAGGCAAATGTGAAAAACTGGCTTGCAGTGTAAGTGAAGAAAGGTTCTGAGACATGGATACGTGGCACTGAGGAAGGAGTACTCAGGCTGTAGAGTCAGGTGTAAGTGGACAAGTGGATATCATTCAAGAGAATAAAGGAGACATCAAGAAGACCGTATTTCACACACAAAAAAAAGTTATTAACAGGCAAAATACTTATTTATTAAAATAAACTATTTTGTAACTATATTTCCTAAAATCATCAGAAAAATACTTTGGTGATCTGCCAAAATTGTTTAAACTAATTGGTTGGTTTTTCTCAAATAAATATAAGCAACAGTTATTGTAAACATTGACTGAGGGCTTTTACTAGATGAAAATTTTTTAACATGAACAAATTATTAATGCATTTTTAATGTTTTATAAATAATAAATGTCTACTTTACAACAAAAGATTTCCTTTAGTGTTAATTACGATACTTGAAATAGTCTTTCTTATTCAGTATCCCATGGTTGCCTAGTATATGCATGGAAAAACGGTTTAAAAATTCAACATTGTAAATATAATTTTGTTTCTGATTTTGGCTCATTATTTTTACTCTTACTTTTCTTGCTTTGGTTTAATAATATTTATATCTAAATGGACCTGGGTGGATGTATGTTCTGACCAGAATGCATAGGAAAGTTTATGGGGGAAGCACTGGGAAAAGGAGAAATCATTTAGAGATAAGATTGGCACCTGTTGAGGAAGCCATTCATCCAACTCACAGCAGTTTAAGTGACCCGGTGGAACTCATCTTGAACCAAGGATTTGATAACATCTGGAGAAGACTGATGTGCATGACGGACATTTGTGATGTACTATCTCAACAAAGAATTATAGCATAAATCTTTGAGGTATAAGTCTATTGAGTTCAAGCAATCTGACTGAAGGTGATCAAGTGCAAAAGAAAACACTTGTGTATACAAAAAATTCAAAATGAACAAATAAATTACTAATTTATAAAGAAAAGAGAGAAAATAATACATGTTATTTAATACAAAATTATACAATATCATACATACACATACATATGGGTATGTAATGAGACATATAGGCTCATAAAAATAAGCAAAATAAAAACAAAACTTGCCAATTATTACATTGAAACATTCTAAAATCAGGAAATTGCATTGATTTCAGACAGCAGGATAAATTCTGAAACATTTTGGGTAGGCCTGACCCCTGTGTGTCACCAGCTGCCTGAGTTCCAGGTGTGGCTGACTCCCTGCTGACTGAGTCCTGGACTTACAACCAGAATCACACATCCTGTTGCCACTTTCAGGCTCTGCTGGGACCCAGATAAAGATTTTCATGATAGAATCCCAACCCTTGCTATGATGCCCCTCAGCTATGGCTGCTATTGCTTCCCAGATCTCATGTCCCCCTCACTACCACCCACGTCCCACTAACTCTCCATAAAAATGCAGTTCAATAAACTCTTGCAGACTCTCCTTTGGAGTTACTTCTGGTCCCGCTCAAAACCCTAAATTTGAGCTGGTTGTGTTCTGCAGGGTTGACACTGTTTTGGCTAACAATTTTCTTTGTAGATCTGGGAGGAAAAATGCCTACAGAACATTTGCTCCACAAGTAGTATCTCTAGATTTCCAACTTCACCCAAAATGGAACAACAGGAAAAGGGTTGCAGTAAGCAATTTTGAAAAAAAAAAAATAACAAAAAGATAAAACAAGAAAAACAATTTGCAGCATCACTTTTCAGACTGTACAAAAAGCAGAGACAGCAGTGATCCCGGAGAGAAAACACTCAAAAGAGAGCTCTCTGCTCTCTTTCTTTTTGGAAAGTTTTCCCAATGAAGGAGCATAGTTGACTTCTTACTTACTTTCTTCATTGCTGGAACAAAATACCTGACATTCGCATCCTGAAGGAGAAGTTTATTTCGGCTCACATTTCAGTCTTTAGGCAGCTGGCTCCAAGGCAGGATAGCATGGCAGGGGGCAGGGAGGGGGAGAATTGTTAGGAAGTGCCATCCAGGAGGCAGAGAGCTAAGGGAGGAGCTGGGTAAGAGGATCAGCCCTTTCAGGTCATGCCCCCCAGCAGTCTTCCTCTTTCCACAAGTCCCACGTCTAACAGTGGGTTATCTATTATTACCCCATTATCCAATTACCTTCCACAGTTCCTACCTACGAGTGCAGGTGGCTTTTGGAGAACATCTAGATATAAACCAAGACAAAAGCCCTAGAAGTGGGAGTTTCAACAAGCAAAAGGCCAGAGCCTGCAATCTGTAGCTTTAATTATTTCAGTTCAAGGGAGTGAGGAAATGGCCAAGGGCATAAGAGGTGTCTCCCTAGGGAAAGAAACTGAAAAAGTATATACAACCCAAAATCTACAGTAAAGACTGTGTAAGGGTAAGAAACTGCTCAAACAGGGAACGTAATTGGGATATGCGAAAGGAGGAAAGAAGGAAGGGAAAAGGAAAAAGGCATAAATTTGTATGCATATATACATAAGATAGCTAAAATGACTACACTACTAAATGTATTAGCTATTTGAAAAGAACAGTTAATACTCATATGATTAGATCAATTTTACACGTCTGTATCTATTAATCAATACAACCCTTTTGAAGGTAACGATATGCAGTATTGCAACTATTGTCAAATTCCTATCATCTTGCTTTGTAAACCAATACTGTTATTGTATTGACTTTTTTGTTGTTGTTTGTTTGTCTCTTTTGCTTTTTGTTTTTCTTTTCTGGGTCTTCTTACTCTTAAATTAAAAAAAAGAAAAAAAAGAGGAGTCAGTGAAAAGATAACAAAAAGCAACTTCAGAAGGTCTGATAAGGTGGAGAGAACACAGAGTACCCTGGACCAAAGTTAGACAGCTCTACCGTCCTTTAAATTAATCCTTCAGAAACCAGAAACTGACCAAAAGTTCAGGAAGAAAAACTACATACTCTTTCACTGAGATGTGGCAATTTAGTTCTTGTTTCTTCTTTATTCATTTAAAACTGATTAACCAAAGACAAGCAACATATAAAACTGGTTAGCCAAAGACACCTTCTAGAGTGCAATTGTTTGGTACAGATATTCACACATTATTGTTCACAAACATTTAGAGGGGTATAGTCCTTGTGATCACTAATTGAAATGCTGAGGATGGAAAAGGCCATTTCAGCAGTTTTGTCACACGTAGCAGCAGCCCATTACTTTTTCTTCCATCTTCCCTTTGATATAGCTAGTAAAATCGAAATATTTTTAGGACTATACCATTTAGCCATGACTCTGATAGTTCTTTTTATATGGAACAGGGAAAAATGAATACAAAGTACTGTGTCCTTGAGGTGAGAGTTGAACTTTTGACTTTTTCTCAGCACGAATCTCAGAATCTTGTTAAGACAAAAAAGGCTCCAATCCTTAAAGAGAGGGAGCCTCACAAGTGAACCCCACACTGCAAACAGCTGCCCTGAAGCCCCTTAGCTGCTGCCAGCTGCCTTGAGAGCCCATCTAATTATCCAGGGCCATTGCCTCACCTTTCCCAGTGCTCGTGCTGCCTCTGGTCTCGGAGCTCTGGTGCTGTGTTTCTGATGAAGCCACAGAGGTGGATGGGAGTTCATAGAGCGTGAATATCTCTCAAAGCTCCTTAGCACCATGCTTCCCTCACTGTGTCAGCTCACTGTAACTTACAAAGAGTGCATTAAATGAGGAGATACGGAATATACCTGCATTTTATATTCTTTCATATTGCTAGTTGAGAAAAACTGTAAATGCTACACACTTTTAAGTTCCACTGCACTGAAGTAAAATTATGTTCTCCTATATTCCATCTTACCTTTGCTTCAGAAACATTTTTACTTGGTTATCAGATCCTGCCATCATTAAATGATTGTTTGATTAATTCGAGTACGGTTACCATCACGGGTTATGAAGAAAAGTTTGTGTGTGTGTGTGTGTGTGTGTGTGTGTGTGTGTGTGTGAATATATCATTACTATGAAGTCTCTAAAATTTTCACAGCTCTCTCCAGAGCAATATGTTTTAAATAAACCTAACAGTACCTGATAGCATTTGTTTCCAAGTTCTTTACGTGTCTCTTTTTTCTTCTGCATTTAAGGGAATGATCCATTGTCCTTATTCACCTAGACACTAACGAAACAGTCACCATCCATTACTCCATCTAGTTAACTCAATTTCTTCTTCATGGTCAATATATTGTTGATTGTTACATGTGTATTTTCTGCAACATATACCTAAGCCAGCAGCCCAGAGTTGATACCATTGTCATCTAGGCCACTCTCACTTCTCATTTGGGTTATGAAACTCCCTCTATAAGGGTCACCGCACCATGCTGTACCACTGTTGTAAGTAATTATTAGGTTACATGAGACATAGAAAATGCAGTAATTCACAAACAGAAGTTTATTCATCTCACACAATAAAGAAGTTTAGCTTTGACCAGTGTTGAAAATTTATGCGCTTCTTAGGTCTATGTAAATACAATCACAGTTTTGTTCCGAATGTATTGTGCAGTTCTCTCACTGACCTAGTAGCAATCCGCCTGAAATATTTTACCACAATTTGTTAACTACTCCCATATTTTTATTATTTTTCCTTTTTTTAAGCCCAAAAAACTTGGCATGGCAGTATTTGGAATGTTCTAGTTTAATGAGTAATTCAAAGGTCTGGCTACTGGCTATAGAGCAGACTAGAGTATGGTTTCCTTTCAGTGAGTCCCCTCAGTTTGTAAGTTTCCATCATGTGGCGGCCAGGCATTTAAATGTGCAGAGACTTTTTTTTTTAAAGCTTCAACTCATCCTCATTGCGATGATGCCTGTGCCCTTTTAAGGCTGCCATGAATCAATGTGACTTATAACTTGTAAGTAGTAGGCTAGCTATTTCACAGCTTTTCTGTCTGAAAATGCAATTCAAGACTTTAAAAAATATATTGTTTTATAAACTTGCAACTACAAGGATATATGTGCCCACTGAAAATGTGCAGGGTTTGCGGTTATATCTAAGAAATTTATCTAAGAATTGTTAGCAAATTAAAATTCAATTTATTTTCTAAAATTATAAAATAAACTAGCACACACCCTTTTGACAGTATGTTTACATTGCTGGTTAAACATACCTCATTCAAAAATTTCAAATCTCAAGCATTCCAAAATCTGTTAACTTTTTGATAGGGAAAATGATGCAATAAATGTTAAGTTGCAATACTGACTTCATATAACTAGTACTGGTTAAAGTCAAGTACATTAAAAATATCAAATAAAGCCGGGCGTGGTGGCGCACGCCTTTAATCCCAGCACTCGGGAGGCTGAGGTAGGCGGAGCGTTGTGAGTTCCAGGCCGGCTTGGGCTACAATGCGAGCGCAAGGCTGGCCTGAGCTACACAGTGCGACCCTGCCTCAAAAAAACCAGGGCCGGGAGTTTGGCTCAGTGCCTTAAGCGCCTGCCCTGACAGGCACGAGGTTGTGAGTTCAATCCCTGGTGCCGCAAAAAAAAAAAAAAAAAAATCAAATAAAATTACCTACAGGCAACATATGTGAAGCATAAATGAATTTTACTTTTTGACTTGAATTCAAAAATATTTCATTGTCATATGAAAATATTGCAAAATCCAAAAAAGAAAAAAAAATTGAAAACACCTCTGGTCACAGTCATTCTGTATACTAAACCTGTATTACCTAATTTAGAATTAATATAAATATCTTACTGTTAATTTTATTTGAAATGCTTTCAGATTTCAACAGGACATACAAAAGTTAATTAGTATGTATTATAACAATTACTGAAGTTTCTTTTGTTTTTTGTGAGAAGGATAAAAATTTAAGCCTTATGAATTGTCACCTAGCCCTGTGTCCTGTACTCATGGACAGATAGGAAATAATCTGCAAGCCTGAAGGATCTAATTTTTAATCAACTACATAATGAATATACTTTAATATTTGCACAGTATTGTAGTAGGGAATCAAATTTTAATACCACAGTGGTTTTGGCAAACTTCCCCAGTTGGGGATTGATGGTGCCTATAAAATAGAACAAAATAAGGTTGAATGCCAGCACCCATGTTGACTACAACTGTGGTCTTTTCCTAACAGCTAGAATCTAAAATAAAAAATATAACACATTTGCAATGGAGGACCAGGGTAGTAGACAGCAAACTTGTTTGATTCCCTTTCAGTGACTTTGAGATACTCAAACACCTCTCTTTCACTCTTTAGAATTCCTTATGCTCCAGGTCAAAGTGTTCTAGAGACTCCAGCTGTGTGTGCAACAGAATTGTCTAGAGGGCTTGTTAAAAACACAGATGGGACCTATACTTATTCCCTCTTTAGTTCTTCAGTTTTAACTTCTGGATTTGCATTTCTGTCAGTTCTTTCTGATCATTCAGCACCACATTTTATAAAACACTTTCCTGGAAGAGAAATCGAAATTCCATGACTAAAAGCATAATTTTAGTAGAGCCTCATTTTTATGAAAATTAATGAATCTTTAGATATATTTTTCTTTCAACAATTTATGTGTAGTATTTAAGCTTCTTGCCCCATTTTGATTGTTGTTTCAGTAATATAACCATTTATTTTATCGCAACTATTTTTACTAAAGCTTCCCTAATAAATACCATTTGTGAAAACTATTACAATATACTATATTACTGCATTATATTGTTTTAAATATGCTGCATAAACAATAGAGTTTAGAAAATAGGAGACAGAGAGAGCCAGAAAGAAGTGGAGGAGAGAGAGGAGGAGAAAAGCGGGGAGAAGGAAGAGAAAGAAGAAGAGGAAGAAGGGGAGGAGGAGGAGAAAGAAGAAATAGGAAAAAAGAGACACACACACACTCCAAATGTGAACATGTTCATGCTAATTATGCTTGATTACAAATACTTTTTTATATGTCTTTTCACAACTCTCACCATGAAGTGTTCAAGGATGTCATGAAGGCAGTTTAGAATGACCAAAGGTAGCCTTACTCACACCAGGGAAATTGTTATGTGCTACAGAGATTCCCCCCTCCCTTGAAAATTGGTTTCCCAGCATACCAAGAACTTGTATTGGTGTTTTTGTTCTTATTGTGATATGCCAGTGTGATTTTTGTCACGTCTTTTTTTTTCATGGAGCATGGCATAAGGAAGACAGAAAATTGAAATTATCAGAGCTTTAATATAGTAAAAACGTCCACTTCTAATTTCTAGTGGGTTGCTATCATTGATTCAAATTTATTTTCAAACTCTTTACTATTGTATGCATTTATAATTCAGGCCACCACACTAATCTTGTACCATATTGTACTCTAAATAATAATCTTGTACTGGATACTAAGGGCTCTTATTCTCCACATGCTAAAGAAAACAGTAATCTCATCTTTAGGTATTTGTCACATGTATGAAACAATGTTGTCTTCTGATATTTCTAGCATTTTAATGAGAATATAAGTTATCCTGCTTTCATATTTTGAATCACTGAGAGTGCTAGATTGATTTTTTCTCTCTCAACAGACTTTAGAATCAAAGAAACAGTGACAGGTGAAGTTGTTAACACAGGAAATACATCCTGGGGTACTAATATGCATACAGATTTAATATTGAAATACAATACCGAGACCCCAAAATCATGCAGTAGAAGGGCACATTTTAGTCACAAGTGATTATAAAAAAGTCTGTAAGTCTGTATCTTAAACACACCTGGATAAATACTGTACAACTGACCTATCATAGCAAAAAAAAAAATAGTTTTTTTTTTTCCTTTTCACAAGTAGCAATTTGACATGATCCAAGAATAGCTTCAGGGAGATACTTTTCTGTTTCGAGAAATGATTTTTTGTGGTGTTCTCTAGAGGTCAAAAGTCAACTCCAAACTCTTAACTAACAAGTTGTTTCTTGTGCTATACAAGAGTTGTTTTCAAGATAATCCATCAGAGCAATGAATATGAAAATACTCACTACTCAGACCTAGTTGGTCATGAAAATGAACCAAATCTTTGATGGTTGTGGAAATAAAAATAGAAGCTATTCATTTTCTAGATAATTTAAATTATCTCCATATATGTAAGTAGAGAGCTAAAACATTGCTTTTTTGATCTTTATCAATGCATTAATTAATTTTAGCTAATTTATTAAGTCAATGACTCTCCTGAGTTTTAGTTAATACTTTACCTTGAAGTCTTATTGAGAATCCAGTTGCAACACTCCACAAAGTACATTAGAAAAATTATCATTATTTGATTTGTTGATGAAGTACTCTGTGTAACACTTACTAGGAGTCTTTTGTAAAAGTGATTTGCAAAATAAAAATCAAGTTGTGTTATATACAGGTACAAATTCTCTATGATGAATGTGATCATTATGTATATCTAAAATGTAAAGTCTGCTTGAAAAAAAATTGAATTAGTATTAGGACAACATTTCTTGTTTAAATTATGTAATCATGTTCTGAGTTAGAGAAATTTTGCTGTTAGAAAGTTCAGTGATGTTTTCTTTCTTCTCTCTCTCTCTCTCTCTCTCTCTCTCTCTCTCTCTCTCTCTCTCTTTGTTAGCATTATTAGGATGCCAAATCATGCAACCACTGTACTCAAATTTTCTGAAGTCATTCCCTCCCAAGCAAAGCCAGAAATCCTCCCCAAGACCAATTATTATAACACCAAGTCCAAAACATATTTTTCTAGCATACTTTAAATGAGAAACATCCAGGACTGTGTGGTTCTCTTGATGAAAGGTAGTATTGACATTGTTGCAGGGCCTCTCCAGGTCTGTCAGGGTGGGAATATTTTAGATATGGTAATATCAACCTCTGTGTACACACGTGTAGTTCTGATGTAACTCTGTAACACAAATCATACCCAATTAGACTGCAGAATGGTAATGTATACCCAACCAGACTGTAAAATATTACTATATACCCACATAAGGGAGAAAAAGCCACAAAAATTGAATAGAAGTGTGCAACTATGCCATGTTTGGCACTCAGCTACGAATCCTCTGACTCAGCGTGGGTTACCAGTGCTGCTTCCTGGGTAAAGGGCTGTGTCCTATCTATGTGAAAATTTCACAGCAGCATAGCGAGGTTTCTGCAGAGGTATGACCTCCCTGCCAAGAAAGCAATCATCATTTCATTAAAAATGGGTGCATCTGTGATGCTGTTTGTCTCTCTACCAGTTCAACAGACCACTCTTACTGAATTGAGTTTGAATCTGTATTTTGATTATTCATTTTCACTTTATATTTTCATGCTTGCTTCTTCTGAGTTAAGGTCTCTTTGATTTTTATTCTTATCTAAATATGTTTATGTCATTCATTCTGGCACCTGTTCCTATGGTTTGCTTCTGTAAGTAGTTCAGGACTGCTGATTGTGTGTGGAATGAAAAGTCTGCAACAACAGGATGATTTTAGACTTAGAAGGTCTTCATGTCAGACCAGTCCTGTCTAGTTTACTTCTACACCTATTTTATAAAAATTTTGCCTTACATCATTATTTGAAAGCATAAAAATTGCTTCTTAATATAAATACATTTTAATTTATTTTCAAGCTAAAAAAGAATCATTATGATATTTAAAGGATAAAGTTAGAGCATGCTTGTCCAAACGTGATCTATATGGTTCTAGAAATCTATGGATCAGTCCCAGTACTATGAATTGAGTTCCACAGAAGACATTAGAACATTATTGGCTAATGAATTACACAGTAGCCAAGACATTTCCAACTTGCCTAAAATATTGAACAGTGACAGAAAAACACATGAAAGCTTTAGTCAATTTAGTTCTATGTCATTCACTAAACTTAATGATTCTTTGTGTTGTACAGACTCTTCAATTGACAACCAACACTTCTCAACTAATTGCTGTACCTCTTCTGAGATAATGTTTCTTTTTTCATGAATCATTACCTATTGGTTAAATTAACCGCCTTGATTCCGTTTTCTGAAAAAATCCATGGCCCATTTACCTGTGGTAGGGAATTTTCCTTATCCAATGTACTTTCTTGAATAACTGTCTCATGATTTTTGGCATTGTAGACGCTAAGTAAACACAAATGTGAATATTAAATCATGTTGGAAAATAGCTCATCTTGTAGAAGTAGCTGGGAAGCTGAAGTTAAGGGTATTCACCTGTGAATAATTTTCATAATGTATATAGGTAGCAGTTGGGTGAGTATTTGAAGGAAACAATGGTTACAAAAACTATGTTTGTTGTCTATAAATTGGGAGCTTGAAGTTGAATAATTGCTAGAGAAGATAAACCAAATCAAAACTCATGGAATGAGCAGATAGACCTTAGTTTAAGGGGTCTTTGAATCTGAGATTTGGGAAAGTTCCTCAGTAAAGATGATGAGCCCAAGACAGTAAACTTTTAGAAAATGTGGGTAAAATTAACTAAAAGAGAGCAAAGACCAGGTCAACCAGATTTCTGGCTCACAAAAATGTTGAAATGGAGGCTTTTAGAGAAGCAGTGTCTATATGGAATGAGTTAGCTTTCAATTTAAGCATGAAATCGAGTTTTACAAGTTCGAGAACATAGAGCAACTTTAAAGGCTAGCAGTTATCACAGGGCATGAGGTTGGGAAAGAGTGAGGCAAAAGGACTGGGCAGGTTAAGAGTAGAGAATACTACCAGTAAAGAGTTCAATGGCAATGACTGCTACAGATAATAATCAGTAACCTAAGAAAATGATCTTGTGATGTTGAAAGTAAAATAAAGTGTAACACAGCTGGTCCTGAGCTTCCTCACAGAAGCAAGTACATAAGCAGAGTGAAAAATAAGGAACTTTAATTCGTCAAAGCCCTATGTCCACTTGATGATTGTGTTGTCTCTGGAAAATCTATCTCACTAAAACTGGAGGATCTGTGGAGGCTAACAGGGTTGGTCTGGTCTCTCTGTGTTAGGTAAAAGCACATTAAGTGTCATCAGCTAAAAAGTAAACAGAACAAAGGCTTCAAAGGACTTAAAACCTCCCAAGAAGCTGCACGGTATTTCGTAGTGGATTTGACTTTTACACCACCAACGTGAGTATCCTTGGGTTATTTCAGATTCTGGATTTCTATTACTTATCTAAATCGTGATATAATGGTACACCTTGGATATGATGTATGTCCTTATTCTTCAGAACACAGACAAGAAAGAAACAAAAGTAACATGTGAGGAGACAAAGCAGATTACATAACTAAAATTCAGGTGAGTTTTTTTATATATGAAGATCCTTATTAAAAAGCCAACTTGCTGTACATGTGGGTCTATCAAGTCCTGTCTGATTCATCCTAATTAAAAAAGCACTGCTGTCTTGGTTACTGGGACCAAACACCCAGCACCCCAAATGAAGGAAGCAAAGGTTTATTTAGCTTACAATCTGTGGAGGTTTCAGTTCATAATCAGCAGGCTCCAAGGCAGGGTGGCATGGCACAGGGGCAACACTTCAAGGCAGCAGCCAGCAAAAGCAGCCAGAGCAAAAGGTGGGAGGGGAGAGAGCCAGCCTCTTCTCCTCCCTTATCTTTATGCACAGTGCCCCCCTTCCAGGGCAGGTGTAACACTCACAAAATCTCTGTGCCCTCCTGTTGCACAGGATGAGGATATTTACAAAGTAAGGATCCTGGCTCCCTGTTGAGTCTTTCAGTTAAACTTCTAAAGGCCTCAAATTGACACAATAACAAGTGCATTTTAAAAGAAGGATCCTGGAGATTTAAATGCTAATAAAGGCACAAACTGAAACCTGACCATTGACAATGAAGGAAAAGTTCATAGCAGTATTATATGATAAAAACAGTAAAAGGAAATTGGTAACATAGTTTTCTGGAAACTTGCTGTGAGGTCAACATTTCCCAAGTGTAGTCCTTACACCAATGATCAAACAGGCAGACAAAGAAGCAGTTTAAATATGAATTAAAGTAATTTTTAAAATAAAAACTTTTCATTCAATTACATACAAATAAAGAATTTAGAAAAAATTCTATGACGACATTAATTGTATATGCTATTAAAATAATATTATCAGTATTTAACAATAGAAAATTAGAAGTAGTTGATGTTTAGGGAATTAGGTTTTGTAGAGCACCTATCTGAATCTGACAAAAAGATAATTTTTCGTGACATTGGATATCTAAATGTATTTGTTTCTGTAATTTGTTTTATGACATATAAAAGTATTGAACAAATGGAAAGGGATATGCATTAAATTATTTACTTGCTACAGCAGATTTTCTAAATCAGTTTCTCTCACTTTCAATAGTACAGATTATTGTTACAAATTTCTAGAAACAAGGATATAAATATTACCTAATATAATCCTAAACTTTTACTTTCAGTTGGTCAAATGAGACTAATAATCTAACATATATGAGGAATTAATGAGGTAATTCATTCAGAACACTTAATATATACTCAATGCATGCTAATTATTATAATTGTTATTTTATTAACTGTTATTTCACATGTCAGACCAAAGATAGATTGATTTAATGCCTCAGCTAATAAAAAACAAAGTATTATGAAACTAGCACAGAGAATTTAAGCCCTGAATAGGGTAGAGAAGCCATGGCATCTCTTTAGATATGTACAAAAGATTAAAAATTTTATCTTTTATTTGACCACAGCTTGAAATTTCAGTATTAATCCATAATAGAATCACCTTTTAAACCTGGGAAATTCTCATGATTTTGAAGAAGGGGAAAAAGTAAAGTAGAAAGTGGAGTCACTGTCAAATGAATAGAAATAAATTTTTAAGAATTTGGAGAAAATATTAAAATGTCTTTTTTCTAATTTTATCAGTCACTTCTGATTTTGCAGAGAGGAGGTTAGCTGTCATTGAGAGAGAAAATACTTTGATTGTGTCCTCTTTGAAATTCATTCAATTGTGAAATTGGATAACTTTCCCTGATATTCAATTTTTCTCTCATAGAATTAAAACAGAAATACACAGAGTGAGTTTACAGATCAAGTAACGAATGTACTGGGATCACATGCCTCCTTTTTTTCTAGAAAACTCTAGATGTCATTGGATATCATCCAACATGTTGTAGAATGCCTACATTTTTTGTATTAATATGAAATTCTACAATTTAGAAGTGAATTTAGCATGCTGTTATGCCCTATTTGCCATTTAAGGTCTTTTAAAAAAACCACATCATCTCATTAAGTGTAAATGTATATGCAAGTGTCATTTCATCATTATATTTAGATTGTACAAATCATTCATTGCTCTGATGTCTAGTTCTATGCTGCCTCATGTTCTTCAGGGTTATATGCATGTTAAGATTAACAGATACAGATGTTATTTAATAATAGTATATGATTATATTTCTATTTTTCAAAATATCAAGTTACTTTATTTCTGACAAACTATAATCTTGACATACTCTGACTTTTCTATTTACACAAGTGAATATTCTTTCAACATTAAACATTTTTCATGTATCTGAGTCTTTGGAAATACTTCAAAATATAGGAAGTCTAATCAAAACAGAAATTTATATAAATTGAAAAGTAAAAATGTAGAAAAAGTACTTTTCAAAACATTTTAATTTTCTTACAAATTTTGAGAATTTAGTAGTTAAATTTATATAGAGAGGGAGAAAATTACTGTAACAAATTTAAATTTTGCCCTATCATCAGGGCAACTACAGATTAAGATTTTCCTTATCAATAAACAAATATAATTTGTTTCAGTGTTTGATTTTATTTTCTCTGCCTTTCTTACTTTGATTTTTTTGTCTAAAATCTGTTTATATTCTCTTTTATTTATTTATGGGTGCTGGAAATTGAACTCACAACCTCGCACTTCCAAGCAGGCTCTGTGCCACTGGTCTTTATTCCCAGGCCGTCTCAATTTACTTTAGTTGCATTGTTTAACATCATGTGCAGTGGTTATCTCTTTTGAATTTTGTGTCTGGCACTGGGTATGAGTTGTCAACAGAGAGAGAATGATTGAATGCATTTCTATGCTAAGAATTAAAGATGACAATCACTTAATCAACATTTCAAATTGATTTACTACAGGTGGTAAGGATCAATCAGTACCCCTTGACACTGTTCATCAATATTTTATGTTAATGGGCATATGCTGGACTATTTCCATTGTTTTGCAGACAGGTTGACTGAAGGACACCCTTTCATAATGTAAATGTACAGATGTACACTTTACAGAATGGAACATTACAAAATCCCACTTCTTAACATGATTTTCCCTAATTTATGGGGACACACATGAATGACCAGAACCAGCTTTCAGCAGTATTCTCTGTGGACTCTCATTCTGTTCACTTGCACCTCTGTCTCTGTCATTCTACTGAAAGAGTTCTAAAGCTTTCAATCTATTGGAAATTTTCATCCTTCAAATTTCAGTGCTTCTCCTGAATTTGGCTTCATTTCATAGAAAGAATTATCTATTATTAGAAGTATATTATTATATTGTAATTACAGAAATTCAACATATGCATATTGAATAACATCTGATTATCTCTTTCAATATCCCCCCCACACACATGGGTACAAGAAAAGCTGTAACCCTGCATCCCCGATCTCATCATTAGCTTTTGCTGGTCCTCTTCTCTCTAAATGAAACACAAGTGCCTTAGGAGGCCGCAAAGGCTGATGATGTGCGTTTTCACCATTGCAGTCGCTACGGGAGACACGGTGATTTGATCAGTAGAAGACTTTATGTGATAAAGCTGACAAATTAATTTTCTAAACCCTTTCTTTCAGTGTAAACCTCAATGTTTATTCCATAAAAATATTATTTCTTGTGTTGTTAAGTTGGCTTTAGATTTTTTTTTCATTTTCCTATTGAGAGTTCTGGAGATTCTTACCAGTTTATGTGCTGTTTACTGTATCTCCATGTAGTAGCTGAGCAATATTTTATTATATTGAATAATTTATATTGCTTTGATATACATTTATATGTAAATATGTATGAAGCTAAACAAGTATATATTAACATATTGCTATGAGATTTAAAAATCATATTGTATATGACAGATTTTTATGTCAAGAATTTATTTTGTAATATTTTAATACTAAAAGTTTTTCTCATATTCAATTTTATAATGTTTGAATACATTATGTAAATTCATGGTTCATTTCTACACAACGGCATTGCTTTAAGTATTTCATAGATAATCTTAGTGGTTAATTAAGAAAGAAAAGTTTCTCCAAAATTGAAATTAACTACAAAACTGAATACTATCATCACTCCAGAAAATGGTCTAAGGTGACATTACTCTCAATAGAACATGACTTATGTGAAAAACTTAATGCCAGTATACATACAGATTTTGCTAAAATAGAAGAAAGTGCTTTTGCATAAGCACAGACATAATGATTACTGCCTGTATTACTTGTCTATCCCGGCACATGAGCAGAATTCCCATCATGTGCAATAATGATTATCTTCAGTCATTTCTACTCTTTTGTAGGTTTTTAACTATATAAAATTCATCCTCTGTGATTTTTTTCATTTAGTAGTTGCACTTGTCAGTTTATGAAAATAAAACATAGTTTTTGCAGCTGTCCGTTAGCTAGTGCAGACTCCTAATGCTTAAACTGTGGTATGTGGCCTATCAGTACCATTACCGGAGCCTTCTCCATATTAGGGCTGTGTCTGCCATCTTGTTTCTCTTCATGGTGACATTAAAAAATATTGGTTGTCTGACTTTGAAATAGTCCTCCTTTATGTTTACTCAAGCTGCTTTCTCTTGATCTCCCTCCACTACTTCTCTGGCTTTTATAAGATTGCACATAATTTCAGCAATAGTGACAATAGTAGCAATAATTGTGACCAAAGTGAGCAGATTCATGCTCATTAAGTTTATTTCTTCTTTACCTCACTGATTTAGCTCATCCTTCCCAGTGCCATCACTATATAATAAAATTTCTATCCCTAAGCATATTTTCTTTCCATTTCACTTAAACAATCTCTTTCATATTCACAACCTGAATTACAATATATGTTCCATTGAATTCCAAATTTACATCTTCAGTTCCAACCTCCCCACTGAACCAAGAACTTATATATTAAAATGTGTAGCTAACGCATACTGTTATATACTTGAATTGCATCTTCAAACCTACAGAAATGTCAAATATTAAACTCATAATCTTCCCACACAATTCTTCATTATTCATTGCGCCACAGTTCTAAATGTAATATGAATCTGTGCAGGAAAGCTACAAATTTGTAACTTCTCAAAGACACAGCTTCATTTCTCTCACGACCAAATACATAATCAGCAAGTTGATTTCAATTTTTCAGTGTCTCTAAAGAATGTCATCTTTTCTCCCTCCCACTCTTATTACCCATTCTAAAATCAAGCTACCTGTCTCTCCTTGCTGAAATGTATACGTCCTTTCTTGTTGTTTTTTTTTACCAGTTTTCTTTGTTTCAGTAGACATAATGGTGCTCTATGATTACACATATGATAATGTGTATCCTTTTAAATTATTCAACGGATTTCCACTGTGCTGAGAAAAATACAATAAAAATCCTTATGATCTCTAAATATCTGTGCTATAGGTCACTTCCGATCACTTTAGCTGTTTATCATCTGTATTATAAGCATATGTGCATACTTTCAGTTCTTTTCATTAGGATGCACTACCACAGAACTTCCCTCACAATATATTTGTATAGGAATCATTCATTCTCTTAGATTTTAAATGTAACTTCTTCAAGGCATGCTTCTTTCAACTCATATGTTCTGTTTTGTCCATGCTTAGCATTGTATAGCATCTCTTCGTAGCCATACCAAAATTTATTCATATGTATATTTACACAGTCACATATTTGTGTTGCTATATTTTCACTTTAGTATATAAAATACTAATTAGCACCTGCATTTATTTCTATGAGTACCCAAATATGAAGCAGAATTTTATGAACTCAGTTACATTGAAACACCTAGAAAATCCCAAGATTCGGATGTTTTATTTTTGACTTTGTTGTTTTTAAGTGGCAATATTATTACTGCATCAATTCCTTGTGATTTTCTAAGTGGTGTCTTCCAGTAACCTTAGTGCTGACAGCCTTGATTACCTTCTGAGTCAGTAACTGATGACGTCACCTCAGTGAGAGCACTGTGTCTAGAAATCTGAGCTTTTTCATGTCAGACTCTCAGAGTAGAGCTAGCACTTCCCAGTTGTATTTTCTCATCAACATTCTTGGTCTCCTTCCTTAGACCGATCTCTGTCAAGCACTACAGAAGATGCATGAGATATGAGCCAAACATGCTTTGCAAAGTCTGTGTTCACTTGTTTTCCATTATTAATTTTCTGTTCTCTAGGCCATAAGGTATATTGATCATCCCTCATATCCGGTGTCTTATATCATAATCGTTAAGACACCAAAGTGCAAACAATCACACTTCACAGTGAATTTCAGTTCCTTCTGGAAGCTTTTCTAGGGAAAACTGCATGATGTCACTCTTGTATCTCCTGTGCTGATAACTGGTTTCTATCACAGTTCCTAGAAGCTTTGTGGTTTTAAGTCCTTAAACAAGTCTATCCTCCAAATTCCTTAGACACGAAATGTTGGACTAATTAATGCATTTCTAAAATGTACAATTAGATACAGAGTAAAAGTTATTGGTATTTTATTATATATTTTAAAATTAGCATATAAATTTTTTAAAAATAAATTTAGCCTGTAGTACAAAATTTTAATATAGACATTAACATATGCAGATAATTCAATCAGATATATATATATATATATATATATATAACTTATTTTCATTCATCTTAGGATATTTTTTGATATATAAATTTCTTCTGTAAATAATATTGATACTAAAAATCATGCATATTTGATTTAGATAATATTGTTTGAGCTACTTAACTGTGACATAAATCATTATCTGGAATTGAATTTTATGAAGTCATAAAATGAATAAATTTGCACTCACTCAAAATGAATTTAAAGTCATCATTAGTCTCAGAAAATCAACAATCCCTAATTACATTTAGTGAAGTCAATTTACAGTGTCTAAATAGTAAAGTGAATTCAACCAAAACAACAGTGGAAAAACGTAGTAGTGAATATTCTGCTTTAGCTTCAGGACAGTATTCTGTGGTGCTGTAGCCCACATTGCATATTTTCTATCAACTTTTTAAATTAGTTTTCCCTCACCTTAAAAATACTTACAATCTCCTAATGATCATTAAAGGAAACATGACTGTACAACTAACTGGCACTAGACAAATTAAAATGTGGAAGTCTTTATTTAAAATGCAAAAGAAAAGTGATGATAAAGACTCTAAAGAACAAAAAAATAAAAAAATAAAAATAAAAAGGATTCTAAAGTACAAAGGCTTTCCATCTCTTATCTTCAATACTTTTTTTCTATTTGTCATGACATATTTTTCACAAAGTTGCTACTCAGTGCCATTTATAGTAAAGAAAACATTTTAAATGATTACCATGAATTTTACCTTCTTTGTTGATCACCATCTTCAAGTGCAAATACAAGCATTACACTGGTATACAGAATTAAAAATTATAGAAATTGTACTTGTAGCTTCTACTTGCAGATGTATTTCGCTCTTGCCAAAATAGTGAAACTATTTCACAGAACTAACACAAATAAGTTTGCATGATATTTAAGTGCTGTGCCCTCTACAGACACGTTCTACCTTTGGCTGGATGAAGAAGACAAGATTGACTGGCAAAGGAAATAGGGGTTTTTCTTTCCCTTTGTGCACATGGTATAATTTTCTTCCTAAGTGGACACAAGGAAGTAATGCACAAAGAAGAAGCAACACATCAGTATGAAGAGTACCCAATAGGCCTCATGTTTCACAAGACGCCATTGTCTCAATTGTCTGCATTTGAAGCAAGTTTTAGGAAGGGAAGTGTGGCCTCCTAAGGCTGTTGACTTCATTCCCACTACACACACACACACACACACACACACACACACACACACAACTACACACACACACACACACACACACAACTACACACGCACACACACTGAGAGTTGACATGAAATAATGATCACACATGCTGCTTATATTTTTTTATTCATTTATAAGTACCATTATGCCAGTACAAAAACAAATTCAAACACAAAATTATCAAGAATTTAAGCAAGCAACAGTAGGGCAATAAACCTTGCTCAGACTCCTGCATGCTATGCACCTGCACACGTCGTATGTCTGTGAAGGCGACTCTTACTAAAGGAACACATAGCTTTGCAGTTTAGGCTGCAGGGCCTGAGCAAAACAATTACTTGCACTTAATAAGAACTAGGAACTGTTTGCATGCAGTTTCTCATTATTAGCCTGACTTTTCAATCCTATAGTTCATTTCTTTTTTAAAGTTTAATTTTTCTCTATTGTTCTTTTTGGGATACTAGATATTTTAAGTGATATTTATGAATGCAACAATGATAATATTGGCTAAACTGTGAATGACACATATTTAATAATAAAACAAAGGTCAAGGCTTGGTTTCTGTATTAGGAAGAACTGATCATCTATGTTTGTAAACAGTCATGTGGATATAAAATACAGAGTATGTTGTCCTGCTAAATTCGTCTTTTGATCTCACTCAGTGAGTGTATCAAACAATCATCGGTTATATTCTGTAATGCTAATTGTAGTCACAGCTGTTCTGCTTCAAATGAAAAAAAATAAAACTAAACTCATTCTTATACTGGAAAGGATGACTTTAACAAAAACATTTAAAAGTTATTAGACTAAAAGAAATCAAGTTCAAGAAAACATGGCTTTGGTTTTATATTTTACCTTTTTTTTTTTTTAACCAACTCACACTTGCCAGGCAGGTGCTATACTGCTAAGCTGTATTACCTGTCCATATTTTATCTTTCTGATTAGATTGAAATATTATAAAAAAGCAAGCAACCATTATTTAAAATTTAATATTCAGTATCACTTTCTAATATGCTCCAAAGACTCTTCTGTTTCAAATTAAAAATTCTGGGATGCAAATTAACTAATTGTTAGGATACATTTTGTCTCCTTTTTGTTCTAACACCAAATGAGGTGGTATTTGGAGTTGAGGCTTTGGGAAGAAAATTTAATTCAGAAGAAATAATGAAAGGGAGCTCTACGATGGAAGTAAGGTCATTACAAGATACAGCAGGGAGCTTGATCTCATTTCTGTCATGAAAGGCTAAATATTCTAACCAGGAAAATGCTTTTCACAAGAAAGTTACTGTTCTGCACCCTGATCTTGAACTTACAGCATCCAAAATGATGAGAAATTAATTTGTGTTATTTAAGCTGCCACATCTGTGGTGTTCTGTTATAGGAGTCAAAAAATTCTAAGATACAGTACTTAAGTTAAAGACCCATACATTGTTTTAAGGTGGAATACTTTCAATGTAGCAGAGAGATTTTTGATTATTTGAGTGCATTGATGTGCTTTACCTTATGGATTTTCTGTAATTAACAAGTCATAGACTTAGAAAAATATGGTTTAAATTTGTATAAAACTTTTATGTTCGTAAGTTTTTTTTTTATTTTGAAGAAAAAAACCCAATAAAAACAATGGTACAAAATTTCACAACAAGATTGTAGGAGAATAATGATGGTTAGTACGTTGTGTAATGGTATCTTCAAAGTGCTGGTATTACAAGATAAAAGCACGAAAAATATATCAAACAATATAGGCATAAACCTTTTCAATGTACTAATAGCAATTAGTTGTATAACTATCTTAAATATTTTGTGTGTATATGTATATACTTCTTTCTTTTCCCTTCCTTCTTTTCTTCTTTCCACCATCCAAGTTTATCTTTCCTTTTAAACAGTTCTTCCCATTTCACAATATGTATTGTGCATTTTGGATCTTATTTACTGTTTCAGTTCCTCGAACTAGGGAAACAATATGATGTTTGCACGTGTGAGTCTGACTTATTTCACTTACGAGTATGATCTCAAATTGTATTCATTGCATTTGTAAGACTTAAAAACCTATCTTATTCCAATATTCACATGATGAAACTTACTGTTTATCCTTTAGGAGCATACAATGAAAATTTATTCATTAAAATGATAAAATTTAAATTCCAAAAACCAAAATAATAACTCAATTTGAGTGTTTTTCTGTCATAAAATATATTCATGACTTCTGTTATAATAATATAAAACAATTTCTTGGTGAATAAATAACATACTTGAGTGTATAAACAAAGAAAATTTCTTCCTGTGGAATTATTCATATTTTTAGATGACTTCTTATAACAATAAGAATTTTATTCAGCACACTTGTGGCTAAGGTTGATCCAAAATAACTAAACCTCATACAAATTCGATTGGATTTCTGCAACTAGGACACTGACAAAAACGAAAAATAAATTTTGAATGTAGGAATATTATTTTAAACTAAAAAAAACTAACCTAACAGAAGATTTTAATGTCTTGTTAAAGTGACTATAATATCCAGTGTTCAGGAGTGGAAGTCTAAGAAGCCATGTGTTATGTCAATGTGATATGACCCAGGACCTCTATATGTTCAACATCTAAGTTTTAAATTGACTCTAATCATGTTCATAAAAACTGAGTTAATGACAGCTAACCCTCGCAAGTATCTGGTGCAATTTTATTAACTATGTGACAAATACATTATCTGTTTGCTGTAAATTATTTAGTTGGCCATTCAGAAATTTATCATTTGATATCTTTGTCCCATTATAAGACCATGTACCATCATTCAATTCAAAATATTCAAAATTTGGTCACTTTTTGTATTGAATTTAATTTCACTATACTAAGTAAATATGAAAACCCTTTTCTCAATTTTTTTTTGGCTTTTCATAATTCATTCTTCATTGATTCACTCTATGTTTCAACTTGACTGGCTTATGGAGTACTTAGGTATTTAGCTAAACATTTTTCTAGGCATTTCTAGTGAGGGAGTTACTGGGTGAGATTATCACTCAAACTGGTGGACTAAGAAAAGTAGATTTCCCTCCACACACTAGATAGCCACTATCCAGGCCCTCGAAGTCCTAAGTAAAACAAAAGACTAAGTGAAAAAATTATCTTTCTCCTTTTCTGACTCTCTATGAGCTAGAACACTGATTTCACTTGCATCAAACACGGACTGGTATTAACGCTTCAACCATTGAATTTCCTGGGTCTCAGGTTTTCAGACACAGCATTGAAATATACTGTCTAGTTTAGTAACTACAGGTCTTGGGCTTCTCAGCCTTCACAACTGCATGATCCATTCCTGAAAATATACACATACATCTACACATGGACTGAATTATAGGTGTAAATATAGCTAAAGTTATAAATACAGGCTTAGTGTAAATATAGTTATGTTATATCAGTATGCAAGTAGCATATTTTGTGGTTAATAGTATTTTCTGAATGCATTTGTTTGCAGAAAAATAAAGGAAATTCAAGTATATAAAATACACTTTGTCTTCCCAAAAGCATCAAATTCTTTTTACACACATAAATGGAAGAACTGAGGAGAGGAGAATGAACGATTGGAGGCCAAAATGAATTTATACTATGTTGTTTTAAGTGAAGCACATATAGAACTAAACAAAATTGTTCATTTGGATAATGAATATTTAGGTGCACTCATTTTTCATCCATAATTTGAGGTACTTTTAAGTTTTCAAATAAATGAATGGTGAGGATTTGATTCAGCACAGTTAGGTCTGTCCTCTATGAAATACTATTTTAAAGAGAAGAAGAAAAATGGTATGAGAGGAGTAGAAAATTATGCTCTTCTAAAATAATATATTTATTTATATATTTTTGCAACTTGAGAAATTTTTTGTTAAAGAAACTACATAAATTACAGGGATGGATTTCAAGACCCTGCCCTCAATAGGAAAAGGAACTGATACTGTTTAGCTATCTACCTCAGTTTGCTGAGAGTATAACTTTCCAGTGTTCAGTGTTTGAATTTCAAAGGAAAAATAGAAGACCTGGAAAAACTTGGCTAAGTTTGGGAAAGTAGTAAAGACAATAAAGGTGAGAGGTTTATTATTATGACACACTAAGTACAAATTGTGCAGAGCTTGAAAAACATGCAAACTCGTATCACTGGTTTTTATTTCCAAATCTGTTCTAATCTTTATCTCAGTCCCTTGGTGACATACATGTGGAATATGAGAACATCTTCCAAACTCGGATAACTGGTTGCAATCAAAAACAAAAGCAAATGCCAGAGCAATGCAGCATTGTGGCACACGGAAGCGCAAGTAGTTCAGGAGGGCGGTCACATTCCCAAGCTCCAGACAGTGGTGCAAAGACAGCATGAGGCCTGTCCTTGCGACCTGGTGCCCCTCTTAGATCAGTCTTCATACCACCAGATAGTGGATTAAGTGAAAGCCTGTTTTGTTTTGCTTTGCTTTGTTTTTAAAGCCTACAACTGAATTTTAGTTAGAGAGCATCCTATCTTTATGAGGGGTCAGTTTGAATAAAACAAAACTGAAGACCAATTAGGATAGTTGAATGACTTGCAAAACAGAGGAAAGGATGTGTTTATGAAATATTTTTATTATTAGAGATAAACAGTGATGTGCTTTAGGATTTTGTTTTTAAGAGCAGAATATATTCATTGAGAGAAAGAAAGCTTCTGTCAGAGAGTGAGACAGAAGGGGTCCCGAGTGGGTTGCCCTGTGCTTTAGGATTAAAAAATGGAGGCTTAGTGACTGGGTAGTGGTAAGGAAAATAAATCTGAAGGAGTCAATGATACCAGGCACAGCTCTAACTGGGAAATCAGGGTAATGGCTGGTTAAAAATGTATGGGCTGAGCTAAGGCTGTGGCTCAGTGGTAGAGCTCTTGCTTTGCATGCACAAGGCCTTGGATTTGATCCCCAGCACTACAAAAAAGGAAAAAAAAAATGTATATGTTCTTTGTGTTTCATAATCTCCTAAGATTTTAGTTTTTTTAAAAAAGTCTCTTCAAAACAAACAAACAAAAACAAGTAAAAATGTTGCTATAGTCTGCCTAAAGGCTTATGTATTAAAGACTTGGTTGCTAGCCTGTGGATTTAATGGGAAGTGGTGAAACCTTCAATCGCTGTGGCATAGAAGGAAGTTAGTATAGTGCAGATTTGACTCTGAGGGGGATATTGAGATCCTGAATATTTATTCTGGATTTCTTACTGACAGGTCTTTCCTGGCATGCACTCCTACTATGAGGTACAGGGCTGCCACAATCCCAAAGCTACAGTGCCAAGTGACCATAGACTGAAAGTTTTGAAATCCTGAGTCCAAATGAACTCCTCCTACTTTAAAGTTGATCTAGTCTCAGAGAATTTCAGCTAAATGTTATAGCAACAGAAAGCATATATATATATATATATGTTTTTATTTCTCTCTCTTTATATATATATGATACATATCTTTATCACATATCTATATCTATAGCTATATCTATATCTATATCTATATCTGTATCTCTATCTATGTCTATATCTTTATCTGTAACTTTATTTACCAGGGAAAATTTTTCCAGGGTATGATATATCAAATATAGAATTCATTCTTTAGAAATATTTATTAGAAGTAAAAAATAACTGTGAAGTATTGCATTTGTGTTATGTAATATGTTGGAGCCATATTAAAAGTAGCTAAACTGAACATCAGGTTAATCACAAAATGTTTGATGTTGGCTCCTGAAACATAATATAAAAATTTGTGTGCTTTAATGTTTCTTACTTTTTTAAAAATTCTGTTAGCTTAGGTACAGTCACATATTATAACCTATAAAATTAATAAGTAGACAATATATTTGAAACAGACATCTAATCTTCATGTGTGTGTGTGTGTGTTCTTTCTTGTACTGGGAGATAACAGGGACAAACTGTATAATTTTATTATTTTATTTTTAATTCTTCCCTTGTTATCAAAAATGTTTTTCAATTAAAATATCAGGCAAAACCAATTTACATAAATGCGTAAATGTCTGAGATTCTCACTCAACACAGTACAATTTAATTGATACTAATAGCCAAACATACATTTTATACTGGAGTATATGAAGATAGCTCTGATACATTTGTGACCAAGTTTCACCTGAATTCTGGCCTCATGTAACACACTCACAAATATTTATGTTGCCAATGAAATGTGTCTCTAAGTGTGAAATTTCAGGAATCAATCTTTAGGAAAAGATACTACTCTGTTACTAGTAAAAATAAGTTCTGCTAGTTAAATAACCAAATGTTTAAAAATATCCCCTAAGTATTCCTATATTTCATATGTGATCTACTAAAGGAGCCTTCAAAGAAAACTCAGAAGACAAATATACACAGATCAGCTCTTAATAGTAATCACATATTGCTGAGATTATATAAAACTTCTTAAAATGATCTAGATGAGTTTTGAGATAGAACTGCTCTTGCAAGTTAGTACTTTCTGTGAAGTTGCTCATATTCTCAGACACACAATTTTACATGGGATCCACAAAAGAATATAAAAGGAATAAGAATTGTAAAATACCCTGTTTAATAAACATTGTCAATGTCCAGTATAAAATTAATGGTACACACCATTTGAGTGCGGTTTGCATTTGAAGAATTGTGGAATGGACTATACAAATAATTTTTGATTCACTATTAGCAAAACCCAGTCTTATTTATTTTGCCTTTCAAAAAACTGTTAGTATCTAAGTCTCCTGAGGAGAAAAAAAATGACAGGATTCAAAATCAGCAGATGTTTTCTTAAAGAAATATGCTTACATGTGTGAAGGGACATCAAGAATAGTAAATGTGGAAGACTGAGTAGAATTTGCTTAGTGGCTATATAAGGAGAATTAAGAGTAAATTTTAAAAATTCTACTGGGTTTCAAGGCAACAGATTACTGTTAATTCATAGACTTCAAAAATGTGAATAATCTAATGGAACTCTGACCTTTCTTCTTTAAAAAATTAATTGAAATCTAAGTATTGTCGGTATACCCTCAGGTACAATGGCCTGAGCAGTGTGGGTCAGAGACAGAGTTCAGGCTTCACGTGTTCCAAGTCCTGGGTTCAATCTCCAGATTGGTGTGGGGTGTGGGGAGGGCGACCTCCAGGAATGACTCAGTTGCAACATCTGAATCATTTGCCAGAAAGCGGAAGACTTGATAGTATGAGTGAATACCACACAAGCATAATTTGCTAAAACAAATGAAGTGCTGTGAATGGTGAGAAAACATTACTCGTGCTCTCCTGCCTTTCTGAATACATGATTAAAGTTTATTCCAAATCCACTGAGAACTATTTGGAAACATTTGTGTACCTTCGTTGTGACTGAGACATTTTCCTCTGCTCATTTCTGGATAATAGAGCATCCCTTTCTTTGCAGGGGACAGCAACGGAGGACAAAGTTTTTAGATGATTTGTCATACCTACAGTATCTGCTACCTCCATTTGTAGAACTAAATCTTTTGCTAGCAGGAAAGCAGTAGAGGGAGCCAAGCAGGCCAGATTTAAGGAGTCCATGAAATTGAATAATAGAGATTTAGTAGTCTCTAAATGTCACGAGGCACTTTTTATCACCTAGTGTTTCAGGAGGAAAATTAGACTAAATAGTAGTGTGCAGGAGGTCTCTGGTCTGTTCACCGTAAACTGTGGTCCTTTTGCTACTTTAATCAAACCCTTTGGAGAAATGTAAGACATCCTAGGGGTCTACACAGTCTACTTCTTTGGTCTTGGAGGTTCTGCTAAATTATTCACATTTTATCCCAAAGCACATCTGTAAGCACTGGTATGAGGTCCTGTGGCTGTTTTTTTCTTTTTCTTTCTGTTTTTTTTTTTTTTTTTTTTTTTTTTTTTTTTTTTTTTTTTTTTTTTTTTTTTTTTTTTTTTTTTTTTTTTTTTTTTTTTTTTTTTTTTTTTTTTTTTTTTTTTTTTTTTTTTTTTTTTACTCTCTGATTCAGATTCTGTTTCTTAAGTATTAATTATTTCCTTTTAACTTAGAAAAGATTCCTTCATATTCTTTAGAATTGGGGTTAAACATTCAACTCAAAAATAGACTAGCATTTAACTTTGAAATCTTAGTTAATTGTCAAAAGAAGTTTCTAAACTGTTTAGTATTAAAATGTCACCACCATCATTAATACAATCATTACCCTCCTTATTCCATATTATAATTGGGAGAAAGTAAATGAGTTAAAACACATAAGGAATCTGGAACCAGGATTAATGTTAATTTTAATGTCAGTGTTTCCATCTGAGAAGTGCTTGACTGACTAACGTTCTTTTGTAATTCACAGCATCCTTTGACTGTCACTGGAGAACACCCAAGGAGTTATCCCATTTTTCCACAGTGCTTTTAACTCAATGTTCCTTTCTCAGTAAGACATCACATAGCTGAATATTGCTTTTTGTACAGTTCAAACTCTTCATTAAGGTGTTTAGAATACAAACATCTGATAATAATTGAGGTATTTCAATTTGAATTTATCATTTTACTGTACATTTTTCCTATATTTCTGTTACTTGTGGATATTCCTCCTTGACTGACATCTTTCATATTAGTAGATTATTATTTTTCTTTTCTTAATTTATACTGATACACAACATCCATAAATCCTTATGGATTTCAGTGTGATAATTTATTGCATCTACATAATGTGTTATGATCCAATTTCTTTAAGCATAAATAGATTCTATGTATTAGAAACTTTTGTACTCATCCTTTCTGGTTATTTTGAAATATACCATAGATTGTTACAACCAATAATTACTCTAGTTTGCTATAAAAAATCAGAACAATGATGGAAGTTGTGGTACTTCAATCTAATTTTACTTATTTATTAATTTTTACTGGGTATCAAACTCACAACTTTGCTCTTTCCAGGCAGGTGGTTGTGCCACTGAGCTATATCCTCAGTCCTCTGCATCTCTCTGACTTTCATGAACACTCTTCACCTTTGTTCTCACAGATCAGCTTTTTTCTTTTCATGAATGAATGAGAACATGTGGTATTTCTAATTTTTGTTTTTGGCTTTTTTTTTTCACTTAAAACACTGACCTCCACTTCTACCCATGTAGCTTTAAATAACAAAATTTTATTCTTTCAATCACTGAATAATATTTCTTGCATATACCACAATTTCTTTATCTACTCATTTATTGGTGGACACTTTAACTGATTTTATATTTTGATTAGTATGAATAATGTTACAATAAACATGGCATATAGATTTTTATTTCATAATGATTACATTTCTTTGGATATATATCTAGCAGTGGGATTGCTATCTTATATGCTAAGTCTTTTTTAAAGGATCTACATACTGTTTTCTACAACAGTTGTACCAACTTGAGGGTATGATTTTCTATACATCCTCACCAGTGTCTATTTTTTTTTAATTTTTGGTAAGATATTTAACAGTACTGATTAATTGACAATTGTTTATAAGAGCCATTGTACTTGTGTTGAGATAATATGTCATTTTGGTTATGATTTGCAATTTTTGATAATTATTTACGCTAAATATTTTTGTCATACACTCACTGGTTACCAGAAAATGTCTGTATAGATATTTTGCTTGTTTTTAATTATTAAATCGCATGCTTTTTTATGTTAAGATCTTTTAACTCCTTACGCATTAATCCCTTGTCAGAAGAATAGTTATGATATATCTTCTCCTTTTATGTAATTATCTCTAATCTCTGCTGATTGTTTTCTTTGCTGTGTAGTATCTTCTTAGTTTTATATATATTCTCATTTGTCTTGTAGTTTGTTACCCATGTTTTTGGGATCCTATCAAAAAAATCTTTGCTTGCATCAGTATCTTAAAGTTTTTTCCCCATATTTTCTTCTTATTTTTGGATCTTACATTCCAGCTTTGGTCCATTTTGTGTCATTTTGTGTATGGTAAGAGTTATACATCCACTTTCATTGCCCCACATACGTATAACCAGTTTTGGCAACAGTATTTATGAAAGAGACTGTCTCCTCAATGCCTGTTCGTGATCAAAAATCAGTTGGTTATATGCGTATGGATTAATTTAAATGTTTTCTACTAAGTTCCACTTTTCTATGTGTTTGCTTTTAATGCCTGTACTGTGTTGCTTTGGTTACCATAACTGTGTAGTATGTTTTGAAGTCAGACATTGTGACTTCTCCAATTTTCTTCCCCTTCTCAGCATCATATTTTCTATTATGGATCTTCTGTTACTCCATATGAAGTTATAATGCTGTATTTGGTATTTGTTTATTGATGGAGATCACATGAATTTATACATCATTCCAGGTAGTGTGATTTTAACAGTATTGATTCTTCCAATCCATTAACATAGGATATCTTTTCACAGTTTTGCATTCTCTACATGTTCTTTCCTCAGTGCTTTACAATTTTTATTGTAGACATCTTTCACTTCCTAGGTTAAACTAATTTTCAAATTCTCATTTTTTGTAGATATTTTGAGTAAGATAGTGTTTTTCATTTCTTTTTCAGAAAGCTCATTATTGGCATATTGGCATATAAAATGCTATTGCTGTTCATTATTTTTGTACCCTGCTACTCTTTTTTATGATGCTTTGCAAACATCCACTTTTGCCTATTTAGTTGTTGCATTCTGTATCACTTTTTGAGGCTATTAGAAGGTACAAAATATCCATCTTTAGATGATTGTAGCTTATATCGCAATTTTATTCAATGTGTTATGTAATATTTAAATTTCATTTAAGCTTCTCCCATTCATTGCGCTATTGCCACCCCATCTCATATATTATTTGCATTATATACTTCACAGTATATGGCTGTGCCACTTCCTGTGAAGTAGTTTTTATTTTAAAGGTTAAGTGTAATTAATTCTTATCCTGACATTAATATTCAAGTTTTCTTCATTTTTTATACACATTAAAATTTTCATCTGGCTGCATTTCTGCAGTGCTGTGTTTCCCATTCCATGTGAGCAATGATTTTGAAGTAGGTATTGAACTTCTGAATTTCCATAGGCTCTGTGGTAACTTCAACATTTTTATTACTCAGTGCATGAATTTGAGTTTTTCTTTCATTTTCTTGATGAAGATTGCTAGGAGTTTACCAATTTTGTTTTTTCTTTCAAAAAACCAATTCATTAATTTTGTATTGTTTTCTTAGCCTCACTTGCATTAATTTTTGTCTGCTTTTTATAATTTCCTCCTTTCTGTGAGCTTTGGTCTTGACTTGTTCTTCTTTTTGTAGAAGGTTGAGGTGCAGCATTATGTTGTTTATTTGTGCTCATACTGTTTTCCTGATGTGAGAATTCACTGATGTATTTTTCCCTCTTAGGACTGCTTTCATTGCATGCCACAGGTTCTGGTATGTTGTACCAGGATTTTCATTTAATTGTAGACATTGTTTAGTTTCTTCTTTAAATTCATCTGTAACCCATTGGTTGTTCAGCAGGTGTTATTTAATTTCCATGTGTTTATGTAGTTTTTGTAGTTTCTTTTGCCATTTATTTCCAGTGGAAATTTTAATTTGCTGAATATCTCTTTCAATCTTTTTCATGCATTCTATTTGTTTTCTACATTGTTCATTCATTTTATCATTTTTCTATACTCCTGTATTTTTTTTAATCTAAGTCTTTTCTAGCTATTCTGAGCAATTCCTTCATTAAGGTTGTCATTTCTTTTTTTATCTGAGAGATTACTTCTGACTTGATTCTTCTATGGCCTCATAGATTTGTTTCTCTACTTCACTTGCTATCTTTTCAGAAATTTCAGGTGTGTGTCTTCCAATGTATTCTATGTTGGTATCTCCTGTACTTGTTCCAGATGGGCTGGGGGTCTGAGATGTGTTTTGTCTTTTTGTCTTGTCATTTTCACCCCTTGTTTCATATTTTGGTCCTCTCAATC
>RJWM01012416.1:52500-56607 GCA_004363535.1 Dasyprocta punctata | reverse complement strand
TATCTCCTGATTGGACACTTTCTAATTGGTTCATCACGGACTTCTGTAGGTATTGTGTTTACATCAGAGGTGAACAATAGGCAATCACATAACTGGTGAGTATAGCCGTGGCGATGACCCCAGCTTCAGGAAAGCAAAATGGCTCCCATTAAGCATTTGTGGAGGATGCAGATGATAGTCTCCATCACTTTAAGTAGTTTTGTTAGCGAGTGTCTTAATCATTTTGAAATTTGTTGCTGTATGTTCAAAATGTGAGTGTATTCCCAAAATGGAAGTGGCTTATACACATAATGGATACTAGATGTTATGTATTCATTTATCTATTTGCACGTTTAGGTCTATCTCAATGATGAAAGAGTGGAAGTCCTTAAATATTTTCCAAAACAGAGTATTTTCCAGCCAAGAAGCAGGAAGAACACTTGTGTGTCCCCAGACACTTCGGCCACAGAGACAGGCAGCCTTGAAATCATTTTCCTCCGCAGGGACCGGACTCACAAGGTGAACCTTGGTTCAGAACACCCTGCCCGATTCAATAGCAAGGAAAAAACCCAGAGCTTACAAACAAAACACAAATAACTTTCCTAGACCAGAGAGAAAACACTTGGCATTCCCAATGAACAGCTGCTGAGGGTAGAAGTTTATGATTATAAACTAAACTGGGGGAGTATTTCCTAAGAAGAAATATTTAATTATCTTGCTCAGCATTATGAGGAACTTCTGCCACTCTTCAGGTTATTATACAGTAAATAACCATTTTTCTAAAGGACAGAGCTGTTTTAATTATATGACAATGAATGCATAATTATTATGTTTATTAGGAATGAATCACAAGACAACAGACTCGATATTGCTGCTCTGGTTAGTGCATCTTAATTACTTTTTCATTTATTTTGCATATAAAAGCTATTTGCTAATTGTCTTTGCTGTAAATATGCAAAATATAATTAGTCATTCATAATTCTTTATGTGTTATCTAACTGTACATTTGGTTCTGAGGAACATATATTAAAGTGTGAATATTTAATGGACTTTTTGTGTGTGAATTCTTTTTTTTTTTAGCAAAGTTTTAAGTAAATATTAGACACATAGCAGTTTTAACCCCATTCTTAGGGAAACTTTTCCTGTGTAAGAAATGGAAGCTGAAAAATATGGAGTTGTGGAGTGAATACCTAAATATTGTGAAATTTAAAAATTCTTTATTGGAGGAGACATGATGACATGAAGTATCGCTCATTAAACCTTTGCGTTAACCTTTTAGGTCATTACCCAAGCTGCTCAGGTACATTTTTCAGCATCATCAATTTCAACCTTTTTATTTTATTTTATTTTTTTTTTGGTACTGAGGATCGAACTCATGACCTCACGCTTGCCGGGCGAGAACTTACTCCGCTGAGCTTAATCCCCAGCCCTCATTTTTTACATATATGTATGGCTACTCAAAAGAAAAAGAAAAGAAATTAACCCACGGATGTGCTCAGATACACATTTTTAAGTGTTCCGAAGAAATTCCTTGTATCTATTTAAAATGTTGGGTAAACATTCTCAATGCTTAAAATCTCAACACTGAGTATTATGTAAAAGCTATGTAAGTGGCGATTTTAGAAGTTTGTTTATTTTTTAAGTTAACTTTTCAGTGACTCTAACCAGGGTATTTTGAACCAAGCCCACACCTGGTTTCCAGTGGACATGGGGCATCTCGCGAGGGAGCCACACTGGCCAGTTTTCAGTCTTGGGCACAATTTGTTTTTCGTTAGTTGGAAATAGAACTTGGACTAGTTTCTACAGTGACTGTGACTTCGGTGTGGACTGGCAGGACTGGGAACGCTCTCCCGCTCAGGCTCATTACGGTGACTGACTGGTTAAATGGACCACATGCTTGCAAAACAGTGCCGATATCAGGAGCATCAACCAATGATTAAAATTTTTCCTTTCACGGTCTCTATGCAATCCTGCCAGTCCATCCTGCTGATGCATGTTGCATTCCAGTTTCCTCACCTCAAACATTTGATTCACTAACCGGTCGTACTGTTAATTCCATGTCATGACACTTCTATTCACTTCTGCTTTTCAGCTGAAAGCAGCTTCCTATGAAGATAAAGCTAGGTAAAATCTATTGTAACGAGGAGAATAACTTGAATACAGCTATCATATCAAAACGAAAACACACTTCTGCTCTCTTCACCCACTAGACATCCTGAATACTTTCCTTAATGATGAAGTCTAATAGGATAGCTTATGAGAATACAACTGATGATAATATTTTTCTTCAGAAGTAATCCTGGTCTGTAATTCTTCAATTGTTCTTATTTATGTTTGGCAAATCTTTTAAACTGTGTATCCTGGAGGAGAGAATGATGATGTGGTGTGAATTAGAAAGGAAGTAGAAAACATGGTTTTGAGAATTGCAATATTATGAATAAATTATATTGATTTGTTTATCACAAAATATTTCAAAGCAGCTTTAAATAAAGCTTTTAAAACCAGAACAGGCAAAAATGATGTTATATAATTTTCTTTGTTTTTATGGTGGGATTTTCATTTTGGTCCCTTGAATTTGTTTCTTCCTTTGTAAAAACAACAATGAAACCCCCAAAGTGAAATATGTATTTCAAACAGTATTCCATTTGGGTGCAAAAGTCATAGGGCTAAAATCTTTTCTGCCCAAATTCCAATTTTAAAATTGTGGTATCCTATATGATTTATTTGGATAAGGTTGTGAAGTGGAGAATATTCTGTAAAAACTCATGCAATGGTCTGAGACAGTGAAACATTTATGAATCCCTATAAAGAGAATGTTTCTTACCTTTTATGCATGTGTTGATAGCATTAATAAATTAAATTTCCAGCCGTATCTCTACTTCATTATTACAAAAAGGATAAGAATGATTTTGCTTATAATTTTTGTCAACTTACAACATTCCGTAGTGACCTAAACAGCTAGAATACTTACTGTTTATTGAAATGCTACTACGAATTCAAAAGAGGCATTTTTGGGGGATGGGGGAAGCCCTATTTTTTCATCTTAGAAAAAATAAACTGGATTCTATCGTGTGGTGTGTAAGTATTTAAAACATTGCAAAATTCTACATTTGCCCCGATTACAAGGATCACTCTCTGTCCTCCTTACAAGAAGTTTGAGAGGGTAATTACTTGAGGAGCTTTTGGTCTTCTAAGAATAATCCTTATGAACAACCTATTTCACAAAGAATCCCATCAGAATAATAAATACAGTCCTCCTGGTAGCACTATGCGTGATAAAATTCAGAAGAATCTAGATGTAGGAATCATTGATACCGAGCAGAGGCAGGGAGGTAGAAACCCGGAAGGGCTTTCCATCCGTGTGTTGACCAAAAACATCCAGTCTTTTGTGCTGTTCAAAATGCTAGATATTTTCTCATAGAATAACCCCAGATATTCCTAAACTAAAAGCTGTCTTTACAAGAGCTAAAAAAGGAAGCTTACTCCTATCTTTTGAGTTCTGAATTTATATGCTGTCGAAAGGAACCATTTCATGGGCCTGAGTCAATTAAATACAGAGCCCTGGTACTACTGATCCTGAATGCTGGGACACTCAAGGGAAGGGGAAAATGGCCCATGGAAATGTGGGAGTGGTGCCGATAAACTGTGGAGACAGCAATAAAAACTCTTTCCACAAAAACCCTTAAGATGTTGCTAGAGGAAAAATCTCTCTGTTGTAGTGCCACCTGACTGTTAGGAGGCCGTGCATGCTTCCACTGAGCACTCGATGCACACCCATCTACATTATGTAGACTCACATCACAGAAATACACATGCACGCATTGCTGTGGATCTCAATTTCCTTTATGGGAAGACATGATTTGATATAAATCTATCAAATAATGAAATAAGCCATTGGCAATCCACATGACCTCCATGAATTCTGGTCTGTTTATTTCTCCATCATCTGTTCATTAGAATTTGAAGTCAGGAGATAAGACGTTAGTTAATTTATCATTAATTTTTTTTGAATGTCTAAACTCTGTTTCCTTTCCCTTTCGCTCCCCCAAATTCACACTCTTTTAAGTCTAATCAATTTTTGTCACAGGGTGTCATTATTTATCCCCTGGAAAGTGGTCTCTGATGATC
>RJWM01012416.1:0-50000 GCA_004363535.1 Dasyprocta punctata | reverse complement strand
ATGTGGTTTATGCTAGAAAATAGTATCAACCTATCTTTGTAGCTTATCTAAGCCAGGATAATACTTTTAGCCTTTATAGTAGACCCAACTCCATTTTTTCAACTCTTGACTATGTATTTCCTGAAATCCTTTTCCAAAGAGTTAAATTGGATGTGAAATCTGTACTAGGCTATGGAGCTGTCTTTGTTCTAAGTCTCGCCAGCAAAGCCTTCCTCTGTATCACTTTCATTGCGTTCTGATTGAGCTTGACAGTGTGACAAGAAAGCAAAGGGAGGCAATTCCAAACTGAATGAGAGTCTTTTTCAGCCACACAGCAGCCTCCTCCTTAGCCCCTAAGAAAAAGAGGTAACAGATGCCGATGGCAAAGCATCCCTAACAAAGTCCTAACTTTGATGCAGGCAGAAGAAGAAAAAAATGTAAAAGATGGTCTCAGTGTAGGAAAACCTTGAATGGAACACAAAGGAGGCAAAACGAGAAAAATTGTGGTGCTGAAAATGGCTGGGAGAGTTATGTAGCTGGAGTGCATTTAAGAAATTATTCCATTCACAACAAGAGGTTAGGATCTTCAAAATCTGCCCTGCCAGGTATGGTTCTGCTGGAAGAGTTGTATTCTAGCACGCCTGAGCAGAAGGTGATTCATGCTGCTGGGACTTCTTGGTATGGAGTATGTTTGTGACACAGATGCACTGTCCCTTGGGCAGAGGGTGGACCTCCGTCGAAAGGACAACTTTATTGGGCTGTGTAGCCATTACCTTCATACTCTGTACTTTTTCGACTGAACAAAGTGTTCAGTAGCTACAATTTTTTTCCATCACCATGTTGTATAATTAAATGGGTCAGGGCATCATTATTTTATATTGCTGTACACTATCCAGGGCTCAGCATCTCACCTCATCAAAAGGTGGCCTCTAACTACAATGATCTCTGAAAGGGACCTATGTTTAGTTGCATAACAATTTTTACTGTGAGATATTAGTGCTAAGGATATACTGACACATAACTCTTATACTAGCTTCTCTAATTATGGAAATGATTTCACATATCAATATGTGTGCAAACTGCCTTAATTTTTGAGGCAAGAAACATGGATTCAGTTAGACAAGTTCTATGCAATTGGACCAGGACATTGCTAAAGCCTAGGTAGTCATGGATCCATTGCTAAGATGAAGTGTGAACCCAGAGTGACCCCCTTGAATACACACACCAGCTCTCAGGCCAGAATTCTGAGCATTCATTCTGCCCTTTGATAGTAGGAGTGGGAAACATAAACAGAAGGAAAGCAGTGTCTCCAGTGCTCTTGCTTGGATTCATCTTCATTTACTTTCAGAGACAACAAAATCAAAAAAGTCAATGTGACTGTTATAATCTGCCTTGTAAAACAGTGAGAACATTTACATGGAGAATTCCTTCTTTGACAATCCTCAGAGGCTGACGTGCTTGGTAAAGCTTGGTAAATCCTAAGCTCAGTGATCCAATGAGCAGGCCCCTGCAGTCACTACTGGCAGTCATGATATCTATATGCTGGCAGGGTGGTATAGAAATAATATGGACAGGGGCTGGAGATTTAGCTCAGTGCCATAAGTGTCTGTACGGCAAGTGTGAGGTCGTGAGTACCAAAAACAAACAAACAAACAACAACAAAACAAAACAAAACAAAAAAAACCAAAAGAACATTAACCCCAGTCTTAGCTATACTCAAGCAAGACTTGGACTATGATACCAAGCATGTTTAAAAAATACTAATATCATGGGAAAAATTTAAGTCTACAAATTTTGTAGTACTCTTTTTCCCTTGGAAATCTTATAACTACTTTTTGTACCTCTCTCAGATATGATCATTCTACTTTTGTCTCCAGTTGAAACGTTTCAAAATATAAATAAAAGATCTATCAGAATCCATGAAAATAAAGCTTGGGCCAGAAAAACAATTGAAGCAGGGTAAAGTTATCTGTATATTTTGATAGAATTCTAGTTGAGAATGTACCAGATATAAGAGAGAAAAGGAAAGCACATGAGAATGACCTGGAGCTCTAGAACTTCTAGGTTAGTTTACAGATGATGATCTATCTCCGCTGAAGTAAAACAGACATGTAAGATACACTTAATTTATAATCCAATGCAAAGTGCAAATGTAATTGACATGCACAGATGAGTAATTCATGTGGAATACTCACAGGTTGACATGTATGTACATAGAAATTCTTACACACTTAAAATGCTAGCATAGTAACACATCTCAAACCATCTCTGGCACACTCATGTGCAGGTTATACCATTAAGTTTTCCAGATAACTTATGTCCTCTGTCTATTTAACGTGGTTTGATTTCCTTTAGAGGCAGCTAATGAGATAACACAGGCACCAGTGAAATCAACCACCTAATCTTACACATGAAACATTAAACAGCAAGGAAGCATCTGCAATTAGCAAATCGCTTTGATGTGACAACAGATCTAGCTCTCTGTATCGCTGATTTGTGGGTCTAGGTCCCTGGCAAACCTGTTGATCTGTACCTGCTGCACATAAATTTAAAAAGTGCATTTCCTTGGGTAGCTCACCTTCCATGGATGACGGTTCTATTGGATTCCCTAGAGCTCAGGGGGTGGGGGAAGAGACATGGAGCTGGGACAGGGACAGAGAGAAGCAATCCCATTTTCCATCCCAAACATCTTTGTTTCCTTCCTGAAACAGAGGCAACAGGGTCACATTACATAGCAAAGTCAGAAATTGCAGAACAGGGCCACATAGCACAGTGTACATAGAAAGGGCAGAAAATGCAGACCTGTCTAGGTGACAGTGGGGATCTAGATCTGAACCCAAGGGTGGATCTGATCAATGACATTTAATGTGGACTTGAGTGATGCAGGCAGAAAGACATACACACGAACTACTTGGCTGACTGCTTAACAGAATTTGAGTATTCCCCCAGGATTTGGATGAAAGAACACACTCTCTCTTTCCTAATAGCACAGGTGTAGCTAAGCAAAGTGGCACGGAGAGAACCTGCAGGCACATAGGAAAACGCATCAGTCTGTAGATGCTAAATGAGCACTCCTAACGAGGACAACAGATAGCATCAGCACTGTGCTATGTGTTCGTCATGGCTGTAAGTGCTTAACCTGGGTCATCTCATCTGACTCAGAAAAACATGGAGGCAGTATGATTTGTATCAACACCAGTGAACAGATGAGGAAACTGAGGCAGAGACAGAGTCCTCAACGTATTCCCAGTCACACCATGACCAGATGGTGGGGCTGGGGTGTGTGGGCCAGCCCTCAGCCTCAGTCATGTCCAGCACTCCCTCACCTCTCCTCACTGTGCGATGCATCCTGGAAGAAGGCCATGGGGAAGAAAGGAAGAGAAAAGGAGTGGGGTAATGGGGAAAACACATGGTAGGGTCTGAGCATCTTGCAAACCAGCTGGATGAGTGGGGAAACTATCCATGGTGTCCAGATGCTGACAGTAAAGACCCACACCAGGACAGGGGTCCCCCTTAAGAGATCAAAGATGAGGAAGAAGCCACAGCTGAAGCCAAGGACGCTCCACTACTAGAACTCTGGAGAATGTTTTTCTGGTGACAAAGTGTTCACGGACATCATCTTAGTCCCCTTGACAACACTAATGATCAATGTTAAAATCTCAGTACTGAAAATTTGAATAGATATTGTTTTTTTAGAGTAGGCTTTCAGGCTTACAAAAAAAAGTGCAGAAAGTAACGCCAGTTTTCCTAAAACTATGGTTCATATTTCATGGTCCTCATCAAGCTGGTAAAGAATTCCCATTTGTCAAATGAATAAACAGGTAGAATGGTCTGCTTGAACTTTAACCCATCTCTTCCATTAGCAGTCAGTGCCAGGAGAGTTTCTAGCCTGGGCATCACAGAGCTGGTCAGCACTTTGCAGATGCCTTCTATTTGCTACTGAAAGAGAAAAACATCTTTGATGAGTTATTCAACAGATGCTCTTAGAGCACTCAATCACTCAATTGCATGCTTTTTATCAATAAATTTGGAGTGCTAATCTTTGGCCTACACTCATCTCTTCATTGAGATACCTTCCTCTGGCCTATTTATGAGTTAACAGAATAAATCTCACTTATACTGGCTATTTAAATTGTCCATGCAGAAGAAAAGTTGACAGCATGGGAACTTATACTATATATTATGTCAAAATAGTGGAAATAGTTTAAAATTACATTCTTGATGATATTTCTACCCAGTTTTTGCAGTTCTTCCCTCTCCCCTTTTTTTTCTTAAAAATTCTAATAATGACATCCCTTGTTGATGACTGAATTATGTCCTGTGAGTAGATCATTAAATGAATGGGTCACTAAGTGAGGAGGTATATATGGTATGTTCATTACACTAGTCAGAACAAAAAAAAAAAGATTAAAGGACATTCCAACTTAATGGCTTTGCTTTTATTTGCATAACTCTTACATGCAGTACTGCATCGTAGGACAGACATAAAATGACAGTACTCTACTGTTTAATACAATCAGCAAAAATCACAGTACTATATTGTGTTGTACTGTGGAAGGAGCCACCATAGGCTGCCTGCCCCTCACATTCCTGCATCATTAGGTTCAAATTTGGGTTGTAAGCCTGAACAGTGCCCCTTGGTCAGAAAGTCGAACAGTTATTAAATAGGTCAATTGTTAAACAAGGAATACCTGAATACGTCTCTTCAAAAATGAGCAACTATAATTGATTTCTACCTGGATCATGAACCAACATGATCTGCCCTCTGGAGATTTCCATATGAATGTTCATGGCATACGTGAGACCACAAATGGAAGCTCCAAGTATTCTCCATGAATCTGGCTTCTTTCATCTTCAGTTTTCCATCAGGGGAAGCATTCATTCAGTAGCTCTTCAGTTACCTGGCCCAGAAACTTAGACACATCCCAGTCCCTCAGGCCTGACTCCCCTTTGATGAAATCACAAAGTCCTATTAATTCTACCTCCTAAGTAACTCTGGACCCTGCCCCCACTTCTCTACTCCCACTGCGACTCATTTACTCAGCAGATTGGATTAAGCACCCACCACGGCCGGACCCTGCACCTCGCACTGGAGTCACAGCCGTGTCCCCGGAGCATCCCCGCAGTGGAGAGACAGCGGATACGCTGCTGTCTGACTGCCTCCCTGCAGCCCAGTCCCCGGTGCTGTGCACGGTGCTGCCCTGGTACTGGCCCGGCAACAAGACCCATTCATGTAGCCCTCGAAAAAATGCCAAATGGGACTGTGCTTACTGTCATGCCGAGTAATGCTGAATATTTTTTGACTGAGCTCTAGAAAGTCTTGGCTTTGATGAAAAACTAAGGTTTAGCGGCCTGAGATCTGTGGGTGGAAGTGGACGCCAGAGAAACATTTTACATAAAAATGCACGGGGGTGCAGTACACTTGGGCCAGCAGCTCATGGGCTGAGTGAGCATCTACTCAGGAGAGCACCCTACCGCCCAGACACCCCACTGACACACAGTTCGGGGGAGCATGACGGCAGTCTGCGCCCCGGGGAGCACACCGACCTTTCCTGTCACTTTAGAGTTGCTCTGGGACAGGAGACCTCCTTCCCAGGGTATCCTGAGAGCTGTGGGGACAGTAAAGCTGTTTTCCAAGGGAAGATCCCAAGTGAGACAGCCCCCCCCCCCAGGCAGTGTGGGAAAGCGGCCGTAAGCGTAGCTACAGCCAGCTTAGGATCAGGGCTGCCCAGGTGGAACCCTTCCCTTCCTCTCCCTCAGAAGTCCCAGCACCCTGCATGTCCTGGCCCTGCTGAACGTCACCTATGCTATGAGTGGGCTCCCATGGAAAATGGCCATGCAGCTGACCTTAGCTCCCGATTCAGGAGGCGACAGACTCCACTGACTGAGTCGGGGAAGGAGACCAGGCCCTGGCCGGCTCTGTGCGAAGGTGACCTTTGGTGATATCAAAGAGAGCAGGGTGATATCTCACCCAGTTTGGACTTCATGGCCAGCTCCTCTGTGAACCTGTGCTCTGGTCTTCCACCCCCATGGCCTGGACCCACCCTGCCGAGAGGAGGCAGCAGGATCCTCCCGTAGCAGCCACCTTGGTGAGGGCACAGGCGCCACCCTCTTGACAGTGGCCAAACTCCACAGCAGCCCTGCGGCCACAACCACATCCTGCGAAGCCTCTAGTGGGCTCAGCTACAGTTTTGTGTTTTGCAGTGCTGAGGCCTCTCTCAGTTACACAGGCTGACTCTGGCACGGGGCCTGGGGGCAGAAGGAAGGCCAGGCCATTAGCAGAGGACAACTTATGCTGATGCTGTACTTTGTGACCATGTCTTCTCTGAACCAGCTGGGCCTTGTCTCTCAAGAGTTTCTGTCCTAAAACAGCTAACACCTGCAGCAGAGTGCTGGTGCCAAGGTACAGGGCCAGAAGAACAGGTGGGCAGGAAGCCGGCTCTGGATGGAAGGAGACAGCACTTCTACCTTATGTTTGGAATGCAGGCAGCCTGGGTGTCCACCCGGTTGCCTCAGGGAATGCGCTGAACAGCCCAGCAGGCAGGCAGCCCAGCTGGGTTTGGAGGCACTCGATGAGATGAACGTCGCCACCTGCAGCCCCCTAAGAGCAGCTAAAGGGCCATAGAGCGGGCTCTTCTGAGTTAGGGCTCCTCCTCGACTGTGACTTTGTACCTGTCCCACTGCACTTGGCTTTGAGCAACTCTTGTTTTCCTCCCCACCACGGGGTCATCTCCAGGCTGGGACTTACGGATTTTGCAATATGACACTAGGACTCTGTCCTGCAACAATTTCCAAAAACTCACGCGAATGTGAAGGAAAGCAACATTACTGGTTGTTTTGTTGGTTTTATTTTTAATAGTGCAAAATAAAAATAATAAAAGATGCAAACATAAATTCTGCTGTCCCGCACAGCAGTGGAGGGAGGTGACCAGCGCAGCGGGCGAGAGGGTGGGAGGCAGACAGGATACTCAGGGGTACTCAGGACGGGAGGAAGCGCTGCCTGGGCAGAGAGCAAGGAAGTGCACCAGAGGGCAGAGCTCCTGGAAGGAGGGCAGAGGCTGTGGAGAGAATGGAAGGGCGAGGTCCTCACGGCTGGGGAGCCCTGGGGTGCCCTACGTGCCAGGAGGCTGGGGGTCCTGCAGAGAAAAAGGAAGCTATTGGGAAGCCCCAGAGGGGGCAAGGGTACCTGACCGCAGCATGCAGAATGCCCAGACACGAAAAGGTCAACAGGGAGGCGGCAGAAACCCAGAAGGCGGGGGAGGGTGCTGGATGTAGGGAGGCAGTGGTCCAATTTTAGGGTGTTTCGCATGGAGGGTCAGTAGGACTTCCAAATGGATGGAGGGATGGTAGTGAAGGAAAGAGTCATCCAGAACAAGTCCTAAATAGCCTGAGCCAGCAGGCTCAATGTAATTATTATTATTATTATTACTATTATTATTCTGTACTGGGGATTGAACTTACAACCTTGTGCTTGCCAGGCAGGCGCTGTGCTGCTGAGCTATATCCCCAGCCTCAGTGTAATTATTAAACAACTTTTTTTTTTGTCAATCGGGGATAATCACCTTTCTTATCTATTGTTTCCTGATATATTTATTTGTATTTCTGGATTTTTCTAATTAGATATTAACATTTTAATGTATCATCAGTTTCAGTTTGAATATATAATCAATCTACGATACATAGATTGATTGAATATATAATCAATCTATGATAGGCTAAGTAAAATTTTAATTTATTATAAAGTTAATTTTCTAGTTGTCTTGTTTCTGAGCTCTGTTTTGGTTATTTTCAAATGTTAAACTTTATTTATTTATTTATTTATTTATTTTTGCGGCACTGGGATCAAACTCACAGCCTCGTGCCTGCCAGATAGGCGCTTGAGCTGCTGAGCCAAACTCCCAGCCCTAGTTTTTTGAGGCAGGGTCGCATTATGTAGCTCAGACCAGCTTTGCGCTCACGTTGTAGCCCAAGCCGGTCTTGAACTCACAACGCTCCTCCTACCTCAGCCTCCCGAGTGCTGGGATGAAAGGTGTGCGCCACCACACCCGGCTTCCTGTGTGTTTCTAATAGTTCTCCTGTTGATTCACTTGAGATTTTCAAGACTATAATCTTTATAACCTGTAAATCTTTAAAATCTACCTCTTCCTACCTGACATTTATGCTTCATATCTTATTCTCTCCTCTAATTACATTGGTGAACACTTTGGGAACAATCATTAAATAATTATGGTAATAAGTGCCCCCATCTAGTTCCCAACTTTATGAGACCACTTCTCATTTTTCACTGTCATATTTCAGCATTGTGCTGACCGCTACTTTGATAAAGATGAGGTATGAATTTTTAAATTTATGGCTTTTCCAAACTTTATCTTCTTGCCACAATATTAAATTCTTTTAAAAAGTCCAGATTGGGCTGGGCATATAACTTAGTGGCACAACATCTGCTGGTACCAAAACAAACAAACAAACAAACAAAAAAAAAAAAAGTGAAGATTTTTCTTTTGGTGAGCTTTGAGATAATCACGTGGTTGTAATTCATTGACCTATTTAGATAGCAAAATCTCATAATAGATTTTATACTATTTTACTAACTGCAGAAGTCTGAAATTACCCCTACTTGGTTATGGTGTATTTTTACTTTATTGTTACTACTATAATGTACCAATATTTGATTTGTGTTTTACATTTTATTTTGATTAGATTAGTCTGTAGATTATCTTACTTGTGTCATTTCACAATCTTTTGGTTTCATTGTTGTGCTAACTTTGTGAGAATTCTTTCCTTAAAATCTGATCCAATTAACTCTTTCAAAAACATGGAAGGTTACGTAGTACTGGCCTTAGAATAGTAGTTCCTTGACTACTTTATATCACTTAAAAGAACAACTCTACAGTCTTTTCAGATTTATGTTTACTTAGAAATGATCTTTTCCAGGTTTTGAAATGTATTGATGTAAGATTGTTTTGGTTTGTGTCTAGATATCGTCCCAGAGCCTCATGTGGTCATAGGTGCAGGTTTTCCGAGGTGGCTGGATCTAGGGTGTGTGATACTGGGATTGATTCATGGTGTAAGGCTAGGATCAAGGGCTCTAGGATTAAGTGTGTGAATGCTACCCACACTGAGGAGGAGCCTGGATAAGACAGAAGGGATAGGAAGAGCTGTGGTCACCTCGTATTGCTTTGCTACCTTCTGCCTGCCATGAACTATTTTTCCTATGTGATGCCTGTCTGCTGTGCTATCCTGCCTTGGAGATAGTTGATCATGTACTGAAACCTCTACAAATTGTGAGCTAAACAAACCTTTCCTACTTCAAATTTGGGTGTTGGATACTTTGTCTCAGCAACAAGAAATGTAACTAAGACCAAGATTATGAATATTATCTAGCTTTACATTAAGTTGAAGTTTACTTTCTTCTCTTTAGATATTTTAGGAGTTCATACCATTTGTATTTATTGTGATAGCATACATGCTTGGCTTTATGTTAGCCTCTGTGTCATATATTTGATGTTTTCTCTGTTACTGTCTTTTGTAACCATTGAGATTGTTTATATAGCAGTCTATTCAATATCAGAACCATGCTATAAGCATGCACTATCACAGAGTCTAAGTCCACACCATGTAAGCCAGGTAGAGAGACTACAATGGGTGAGAAATAATTTTTAGAAGTTGTTTCATGTTGTAAAACATTTCATAAATTTCATGAGAAAGCAGTGATTTGTTTCTAAACACAAGAAATGCTTTGTATGTACATACTGAGAGAAAAATCAGAGAAGGAAAAGATTAGCGAAAGCTAATACTTTAGCAGATACTTCCTTCTAAAAGAGCTCAGTCCCTCCCTCTTTTCCTCCCTCTCTCTCTTCCTTCCTCCCTCCTTCCCTGCCTCCCTTCCTCTTCTCTTTTCTTTTCTTTTCTTTCTTTCTTTCTTTCTTTCTTTTTTTTTCTTTTTGGTACCAGGGATCAAACTCACAACCTCATGCCTACCAGGCAGGCACTTCCTCTTTTCTTTAAAAAAAAAAAAAAAAAAAAAAAGGGTCCAAATAGGCTGTGTTTACCACACACATCTTTATGGCTATGCTTCCTGGCCAGAGCCAGTAGACCATCTCCACTCTTTCACTCTCCACGCCATCAGCTCCCACCCAGGCCTCCACTGGGTCACAGAGGGCAGAAGGTTTGGTCCCTTGATGGGGAAGATGTTCCTTATATCTTGTTACTTGCTGCCAACTGAATGTTTGTGTCCCTCAAATTCATAGGTTGAAACTTAATCATCAAGGTGATGATATTTGGAGGCAGGGACTTTGGGAGATATTAGGTTATGAATGAAGGTGGAACCCTCATGAATGGAATTAGTGCCCTAATAAAAGAATCCCCAGAGGACTCCTGAGTTCCTTCTGCCGTGGAGGTCTCTGTGAAAGACAGGCCCTCACCAAGCACTGAATCTGCAGGCATCTTGGTGTGAGATTTTCAGTCTTTAGAATGATGATGAATATATTTCTGTTGTGTGTAAGCCACCGAGTTTGTAGTATTTTGTTATAGCAGCCTGAAAGTGCTAAGACATTTCCCATCATTTTGACTTTCTAGATTCCTCATCACTTCTTTGCATTCATGAGCATCCAGATCTTTCCCCATAGAATGGGCCCAGGGCTGCACTAGATGAGTTTCTCATATCAGCTGTACGCTTGCCTGAGATCAGCACACCTGATAATCTGAACCTTAGGGCTGTGCCTGGTCACCTGCCCACCCAGCTCCTCTCCTGGGGGGAGTCCTGCTGCAGTCCTCTGTCCTTGGGCTGTGGCCTCAGTTATAGCCACTCTGGGTCATCGAATAGAAGAACTCTGAACTTCTGTTGGGGAAAAGGCTGTCAGAATCAGATTCCCTTTTGCCTGTGATGCTGCTCGGACTCTGCTCGTATCTAGACCCACCAGATCCCTTTGTAGCATCCATGACTCCAGTTTTCCTTTAAGTTTTGAACATTATTCCCAGCATCTCATGTGTGCTAGGTTCTGCCACTGAGCTATAACCTAACCCCTGTGACCCAAATTCTTACAAAAATGTTAGAGAATCAATGATACTTAGCTGCACACATTAACTCTAGGTCTTTCTATCCTTCTAGCTCTGTGACCTTGAATAGCTGGTGACCACAAGGCCATGACCATAGGCAGTGACTATTACAGAGCCAGTGGAAGGCGATGGAATCTTTCATTACTTTCAAATGAATCAGTGCGGAGTCTGCTAGTATCCATATTTTATCCCCTCTCTTCTCTGAGGGTTTAGGAAGCCAGATTCTTTCAAACCATAAAGTGGATGTAAATTATTTACTGAGTCTACTCTCCTGTATCCCAGGAATTACTTAAAATGTGGGCCATATGATTGTGAATAAGAAATTAGTCTCTGCCCTTGCATAGTGTACAGGCTGGAGAACTCTAGGGTAGAGTTCGCTTTATTACAATTTGTGCATAAATTCAAAGGCAGGCACTTTGATTTCCTCTTTTAATTTGGAAGTGCTTTATTTTTTCTCTCACTCAATTGCTCTGGCTAAGAATTTAGAACTCTGCTAAATAAAAGTGACGAATGTAAGCATTCATGTTCTGCTCTGGGTCTTAGAGGAAAAGTTTTCAACTGTTGAGTCTTGAGCATGATGTGAGGTGTGAGTTTGCCATCTCTGGCCTCTATTGTGTTGAGGTGTATGCCTTCCATACCTGAGTGTGAAAATTTTCAACAGGATGGGATATTGAATTTAGTAGGATAATTCTAGCATTATATTACATAGTGGGGTGACTAGTTAATAATACTGTATCATATGTTTCAGGATAGCTGGAAAAGATGATCTTGATTGCTGTCACCACAAAGAAATGACTTTTTGAAGTGATGGATATACGCTAAGTACCCTGATTTGATCATCATACAGTGTGTGGATATACTGAAACATCACATTCTACACTATAAACATGTACAAATATTACTTGTGTATTATAAATCAAGTGTACAAAACACAAAAGAGGGTGTCTTCCACAGAGAAAAAGGCAATGTGCCCTCAGGTGATGCAAAGAACAGGAACCAGAATCCCAGCTATATAGGTTCATCCTCGTTCTGCAGGCATAATCTTCTCCTCCTTTAAAAGGTGGACTTAAAGTGTATTTTCTGAAGTTAATCCATACATCAGGAAGTTCCAGAAGTGCTACCTGGTCCTGAAGGGTAAGTAAAACATCAGCTTCTCCTGGAGATTCCATTCCAACACACTCTAGGTCAATTTGCAGCCTGCACTTTGAATCAGAGCACTTTCATGAAACTGTATTTTTATAGACAGTGGCACTTTTCTTTGGATGAGTCTCAAGTGTTTTACAGCATTGTCTCATTAGCCCTGACCATAGAGAGTGTTGCGGAAGCATGTGTATATTATTCTTATTTTATGAAAGGGGAACAGGGAACAGAGAAAGTGTCACTGACACACTTTGGCTTCTCTTCCAAAAGACATCTGCTTCCTACTGCCAGAAAGAATGGAGGGGGCTTGGTAGTGGTACTAAAGTTTTGATCTTTGGCCCAGGAAATGGTTGAATATGTGTTGGGAGGTAAGAGCAGATAGATCCACAGAATGACTCAACAACCTTCCTCAGAGAATCTCTGTGTCACCTCACACCTACCGACCACGTGGGGCAGAGCTGCCATGTGCCACATGGAAATCCAGGAAGTGCTGGAACTGGCACAGACCAGGTACTTGTCTTAGTCGGTGTGGTGTTGCTATATCAACATGATGCAGAATGCATAGAGAAAAGAGGTTTGTTTAGCTCAGTCTTGGGGCTCACCAGCAGTGCCAGCCTCTGCTGGGCACTGGTGAGGACCTCACAGTCGATGGCTGCACCACGGTGGCCATGGGTGTGGGGCTTGCAGGGAGCCAGGAGACTTGAGTGTGCGGATCAAGGGACCAGCCGCTTTCTTCTCATAACCTGCGCTGGCAGAAGCTCGGCCACTGTCAGGCTTGGCCTGTTCCCAAGAGACAATGTGAAGCCATTGTGATTCATGAGGGTGGACGCTGTGACCTGATCCTGTCCACCATGTCCCCCACTAAAGCTTCCAGCACTCCCAACATCTCTGTGCTGGGACCGAGCTGCCAGTACCTGAACTCCTGGAGGGCACCCAGATCCACGCCAAGGCAGGGAGAAGTATGTTTTGGTTAGATTGAAGACAGAAAGAAGATGGCCAAAAGCAGGAAAAGAGAAGGTACCAATCCTGTCTTCAAGGAGCTTGCGGCTGGGGAGAGAGGAAGATGACAAACTTCTGTCAAGAATTACATGCTGAGCAGAAAGGACTGGAGCTCATGGCCACAGGAGGAGACAGCGACCCAGCCAGCCTGGAGCGGGTGTGAGAGCTGGAGGGAAACGCTGTGTGCTTGGCTTGGAGGAGTGGGCTTGGGAGATGTGTGTCAGGGGGTATCTTTGAAAATGCCTGGGTCCCACCAGGCTGGTGGCAGAGGAAGGGGTGCATGCACGGCTTGTGTTTTTTGAAAAGAAATAATTTTGTAAGATTGGAAAGAGGTGTTGCTTCTTTCTATAGATATGGTGGGATGTCTGTGGTCTATTGGAAGACAGCAAAGAATCAAAGCCAACTGCTGTCTGAGATTGGAACAATGCCATTTATGAGAGGGAAAGCTTGAATTATGGAGCATTTTAAGTATTTTGAGTGTGCGATAAATTCAAGGTGCTGGGTTCCAGGTACTTATTTAGAAACTCCATGAATGCTGTGAATTTTGTGTCTGTTTTTCCTCTAAGGTGTAATCAAGCACATCACTATTCTTGGTCACCTCTGTGTTGGTGGTCTTTGTTTTTTAGTTGGGTTAGTTATATAGTGTGTACATCCTTATTCTTGATAATATAATAATTATTATTTAGCTCTAATTAAATGCACTGCTACTCCTAACACTGCCTATCCCTTGACATATTCACATCTAGCAGACTTTTCTAGCAACTTTCTTCTTCTAACTTGAGTTGAACTATTAAACTTACAAAATTTGAAACTTGTTTTTACTACTTCCAACCTATTCAGCCAAACTCTATTTTTCTCTCCTTTGTCACAAATCAAGGAAAATTAAAAACTCTCAGGAACTGAAATGTTTTCCCAGATAATACTGTCCTTAAATGAGAAGTAGATAAAGCAAGATTTTAAAAATTAATCCAACATCATAGGAAATGTGTATCAATCCAAGCACAGGATTTCATTATTAGGGATCTGTATAAGGCAAGAGAAAGTCTGTCCCAGAGCTGGAGGGCATGCTTATTTATTTATTTATTTATTTATTTATTTATGTTAGAGATGAATTCTTGCTAAGTTGTCCAGTCTGGCCCTGAACTCCTTGGATCCAGTTATCCTCTTGCCTCAGCCTCCTGAGTAGCTGGGATGATAGGAGCACACAAATGTGCACTGCTGAATACATTAGACTCAGGAATCTCCCAGTGAACTGCAGACGCAGATACCTGCCAGTGCAGAAAAACAGGATCTGTGAGTTTGCCGACCAGTCCCACATATGATTTGGGAACGGGGCACACGAAAAGAGATGTGCTTCTGTACATTTCAAGTATTCTGGTCACACAGCAATAGGAAGGGAAATATGTAGAAAAGAGACTGGCAGACTTTTTCTAAAGTTCATTCCTTAATTTATTACTTTTCCATCTAATAGAAAGCCTTCCTGAGAATGAGGTTCACATCAAATTCCTATTTCTTGTTTCTTTCTTCAAATGTGCCCAGCTTAATTCCAATGCAAGCATTATCAAACATCTGTTTTAATTACAGCCATTGTTAAGGTAGTTAATCAGTTGTCGTCTCTCGCCAACCGAAATCCTATATTGCTAAATTTTCGTACAATCAAAGATACAATAAATATAAAAGGAATTCTTGTATATCAGCGCAAAAAAAATGCATACAACTTCTTTGCTCACTGATGCAACCAAAACACCCAGGAGTTATTATAATGTGCATTCCCTTGACACAGACTTTTATTTCATGCAAATGACTGTGATTAAGATTCAAATACTTTTTTTTCATTTCACACGTTACTTAATCAATGTGAAGTACTGTGTAAAAATTGCATCTCTTCATAACAGTGATTTTGACCAAGTCAAGTGTTGCTCCTAGAATTATAATCCAGACTTGTGATTCAATTATCATTTAGAGACTTTCTAAATTCAAATTAAGTTCACTCCTTTTTCCTCGTCCTAGCGCAGTAAACTTAGTATCAGTATGGATCATTTGTAAGGTGTGATCAAAATAACTTTCCATTGTAAGGAAACATACAATGTGATGTGTGGTTTTTCCTTTACTGGCAAAAAAAAAAAAAAAAACCAGCCCAGCAATCAATAGAAGCTGGCCATTAAAATGTATGAAAATGCACAAGGTACAGTCTATTTTTCCATTTACGTTATACTTAGCTTTTAGACTAAATAAAATTGGCATTTCCCAGAATACTTTCTATTTAAACTTACCTGGAACAGTTGTACAAACCACTATTTAAAAAGTTAAAAAAGGACCCATGGAATAGTGAAAGTTTGGCATCCCCGTGTGATGAATTAACTGTCGGACATTCACAAAGCACATTCTTACAAGAATCAACACGGAGTGCATAAAATGAAGTAGGGTTCCAGAGGCCAACCAGGCAACTCTCATACAACTACAAAACATTGATTGATCTATTTACCGTTTACTGCACCCAAGCCAGAGGCTGTCTTGTTTTGTTATTGTGTGCAACCATCTCTTGCTTGTTCATCTTGCATTTTATTTTCACTTGAGGAGAAATTAGAATTTTGTCAATGACTAAGAATTAGGTTTTGGAACTGGCAGATTTGGGTTCTCATAATACCAACCTCATTCGTTTTCTTAAAATATGTTTCATACCTTGAATTTCTCTTGCTTCTAAGTAGAAAACAAAATCTAATTTTAAATTATTTCCCTTCTTTCAAGACTTAAAAATATTCTCTTTTGTGTCTGGCTGCAGTGAGCAGAGAAAGACACTCTTCTTTTATTCTTCATGGTTCCTCTGTGCCACAGCTGAATTTGTTGAATTTGAATCTTTTTTCTTTTTTTAAGAGAAAGTAGAATTTGCTTTGATGCAGTTTGATGAATTCAGTGTTTGAATCTGGTCATTCCTCCTTAGAAGCTGTTTCCTGTACCTCCTCATGGGTTTATCCTACCTCTCCTACCAGGAAAGGTTGAGGAGACCTTGGGAAATTGTTGTTATGAGGGTTCCAATTTGTAGCTAACCCAGCCAGTTGGAACCAGAGTGTTAGTCCTGAATTTGGTGGAAAACCAGGAAACATCTGTGACTGAAGGGGTTCTGCAGGAGGAAGAATCACTAACTGCTGCAGAGGTGCCTGAGAAGCTAAACTGTCATTTGGGAGGAATGAGAGTAGCAGTCATGTTGGGTCTTTTGAAGGCAGACCTGGATCATTTGAAATCAGTCCAGAGGACATCAGTCATAGAGGACCAATCGGACAATTCCTATTTACTTCAATCCAATCTAGAAGGCTAAACAGTGTGCTGTAGGGTAAAATGATAGGACAAAAACCGAAGACATGCAGAAACTGCTGGCCGGGCCTGGTACCTAATCACCCCCATCCCATAGGGGTGCTGGTGGAGGCCTCACTGCGCATGTATCCTTGGAGCCAGCCACTACCATGGTTCAGTTCCAGACAGGAGAACAAAGGCAGAGCTGCTCAGGGCTCCTGATCTCAAATCCTTGTGGCAAGATAGAGTGTGGAATCCAGGCTTTTCCCCCTTTTGAAGGTGATGTGAGTTGCGTGCTGCTCAGAGTAGAGTAACTTCTTCTGTGGAGGTCAGGGGCAGTTCCAGTCAATCAGCTACAGAAAGCCATACTAGTCTTCAGTTTCAGTGGGATAAATAAGGTCACGAATAGTTCCATGTCAGTTCATGTTAAGTTTTGCCTTCGAATGAATATTTATGGAAAGTAGAGACATTTTGGTTTTTAGAGCTTTTTACATTTCAGAATTCTATATAATATGGTGCTTCTAGAAAACTATAGAGACAGTTGACAAATACCCATTGCCTGTTCAGTGTTCATTCTGTAACCAGCTTACTGGACTGTAATGCTTCCTAAGATCACAGGATTGGTCTTTTATATCTGTCTATCTATCTATCTATCTATCTATCTATCATCTATCTATTGGTTTTTTTGAGACAGGGTCTTGCTATGTAGTTCAGGCTGGCCTTGAACTCACTGTGTAGCCCAGGCTGGCCTCAAACTTGCGTTGATCTCCCTGCCTCAGCTTCCTGAGTGCTTGAATTACAGGTGTGCACCACCATGCCCAGCAGGGCTGCTCTTTTAGGGAGAGTCTAGAGAGATTTTCTTACAAAATATAGATAGCTATATTTTGCTACATAATTTAATATTAAACACATTTTGCAAGTGGGCAAATTGGGTACAGAAGTGTAAGTAAAAGTTTAAGTGGAGATTAAGTATCTTGGTCAAGGCCTACAGTCAGGAAGTGGCAAAACCAGGAATTGAAATTGAAGAGTCTGGTGCCAACCTCCATTTTGGTCCACTGTAGTATTCCTGCATTTCTCCAAGAGAAAGTAGCTTTCATATAAAAATATGATGAAAACTCCTGTAGCTGCAGGTTTCCCCGGGGACCTGGAACTGCGTTTTTAGATGAGGTGCTGTCATGCTGTACGCATTTTCTGTCCCATTTTGATTTGACTTGCCATCGACCAGCTTCTACCTTGGCTGACAGTGGAGCAGCCTAAAGGAGGGTAACGTGAGGAGTCATGTGGACAACACAACCACAACTATGTCATGATAGCACAGCATCTTGCCAGAGCTGTTTATCGCTATCGTCATTTCATATCCATAGTCCCAAAGCAAATTAAAGGTAAATATAAACTTGTGAATAGCATTTAATCTGGCATCTTGGCCATATTGCTGGCTCACACCTGTGGTCTCTTCTGGGGACATCATGTCCTTAGGGACTGGTGACTTTCACTGTTAATACTCAAGCACCAAAAGAAGTCACAACTCCATAGCAAGGCAAGCTCACCTCAAACCTTAGGGGGTTTAGAAGTTCTAAGCATTGTGCTCACAAACAATCGTCATTGCACTTTTGGCTTCTTTGGCATAATTACCTTAAAAAGATACAGCTAAAGGCTCCAGTTTAGCAGCAAAGGGCAGTGCTAATAGAATCTAGTTTGGGTCAGGAGATGTCCACATGGTGCCTCAGCTTCACAGGTTTGGTCTTAACTCGTCAGAGTGGTTAGATCTCAAGTATCACTGTGAGAAATACGGCAAAATATAATAATTGCTAAACGAGCATATGGGCATTTGTTATACCATTCTCCTTACTTTTATGTAAGTTTTACAACTTCGTAGCTAAAGGTAGTCAGACAACAGGTGAGAGAAAAAAGGGAAAAAATCTGTTTGGCTGATAATTTTATTTATTTTTCCAACTGGTAATTTTAAAACTTAGCATTGTCAGCTGCACACTTAAATTAATTTCTCCAGGCATTTAGCCTTCTACTGTCCATTACAGAAGAACACAGTAGCCGGTAGGCACAACTAACAATTTAAATACAAGTCAACTGAAATTAAATTAGAAATCGAGTCCTTCAGATGCACTGGGTACAGAATTAACAGTTTTCAGTTACCTAGTAGTTATCAGCTGTATATTCTTAAACTTTTTTAAAATTGTGGTAAAATATTCAGAACATGAAAATTATGATTTTAATATTGTGGAGATATACACATATGTATATTCAGACCCCCTTGAATTTATGCCTTTGTCTATTTGTGTATTTCCCTGAAAATACTGACTTGCTATTTTCTCATTATGTTGATTACAAGCAGAGAAAGAGGTAGCAAAAACCTAAAGCATGGGAAATTTAAATGAGAGAAATATGAATTTTGAAGTTGTGTGTATTAACTATCTCTTTTTCTGAAAATTGGGAAGCAAGCAGAACTCCATTCCCTAACTGAAGCAATGAAACAAACCTTGCCCCACTTACAAAACCCCAAGGCTCCATTCCCCTTGAGGTGACTCAAGACTCGAAGCTCTGTGGCACATAGACACTGATTCAGTCAACAAACATTTTCAGCAACTTCACTGTGAGCCAGGTAGCAGCAAGGTGCCTGTGATTTACAGAGCTTCCCTTCTGAAGTGGGGAGTCAGACAACAGACCAACCAGTGCTGACAGTTGCTGTGAAGGGTGAAACAGGCAGGGCAGGGTGGTACACACCTATAATCTCAGCTAATAGGGAGGCTGAGGCAGGAGGATCCCAAGTATAAGGCTAACCTGGGCCACTTAGCTGACTCCACTTCAAAATAAAAAATAAAAAGGGCAAACAATGTGGCCTAGTGGTAGGCCTGGGCTCAGTTCCTAGTACAAAAACAAAAAATGTAAAAGAAGGGAATGATGTAGCGGACATCACCATGAACCCTAGGCCATAGATCATCTTCAGAAGCAAATTCCAAATCAGAAGCCTGTCACTTACAAACAGTGACCATTTTCAAGCCTTCTGGACTATCCTGCCTTGTGAATCATATCTCTGTTAGTGTTTCTTCTTTACCATTTATTTGTGGCTTTGAAAATAGCCTGGAGCGAATAGCAATTTAGACAAGCAGAGCTGCAAAATGCTGTTTCCAAAGACAATCTGGGTGACCCCTGAGTGGGTGATGTGATTCGAGTGGGTTTTAAATGGTGATGGCAATGGACGTAATCAACATGTGTAAGGGTTCTTAATCATTTGACACAGTATTTTATGTATCTTGTTGATTTTGAGAAGTACATTTTCAAACTCAATTTCTCAGTTTTGGAAAAGTTACCATAATACAAGTAACCTACACTGAAACTCATAGGGAGTCTTCAGCATTAAATACAATGACACTAGCAACAAAACTAATAGTTTGTGCATTTTCTACATGTCTGGTGCCATGCTATGATTTTAACACACATCATCCGGTACACTTTTCAGACCCACCACCATGTTACTGATGAGGAATTTAAGAGGCAGAGAGATACAGTAGTGAGTTAAGGCATGAGGCTGGAGCTTGTTGTGCATCCATTGTTGGCTTTGAGGTCAGGGCTTGGGATCCTTTACTTACCGTAATTTCCATCAGAGTTACTTCCTTCAAGCCTCCCAAAATAAACATTCTCATCCAACTAAGGTCAGTGTGGTTGCTAAGCCAATGCAGATTATGAAGCAGTAGACCATTTCAGTTAGAAATTCCATGGTTGTCTCTCTCTGTATATGGGACCATTGCCACCAAATTCTCATTTCCAAAAAGCCCACTATGGGAACACTGAAGTAGACAATGTACAGGTTGGAAGAGAAGCAGGAAGGAACCAGAAGGAGCTCAAAAAAATGTGACAGCACAGAACGGTGGGACAAGCCCAGCTGAGTGACCAGGCTAACCTGTCTTCTGGTCGTGAATCTCACAAATTATTTCCTCAGCTTCAGGTAAGTTCACCAGTTTCATGACTTGATTGACTGAAAATTGAGAGGTTAAATTCAATTACCCTATAAGTCTTTCACAGCTGTACCATATAATAATTCCTCAAATCTGTCTTTCAAGAATTTATAATCAATGGGTTGAAGAGACAAACTCAATCTCTAGAATGTTCCTAAACTTTCTATTATACAGTACTACCTTGGTTCATCAGCTTGATTGTTTCCACATTTCTGGTCACAAAACAAATTGGACAAGAACCAAATCAAATTTCCCCACAAGGCCAACATTGAACCTAACCATCGAATCTGATTCAGTCCTCCCCCAATTCAGTTTGCAGCCAGAATCATGTGAGGAATTGAGTTCATGAACCAAGCCACCACTGTAATTGCCGTGTTGTGTTTTTTCCCACTAGATCTTGGACTCCAGGTCTGTGGTAGTGTTCTGTGACTTTCCTCCAAGGCTTGGTACATTTTAGGGGCCTCAGAAGTGTTCAATAGGTGAGTGAATAACATAATGAGTAGAGATGTGTAAAAACACATACATTCAGTTTTCCAAAGCATTAATGCACATGGACTGCCCCAACTTCCTCCAAGGGTGATGTTCAAGTCTCATTTTGTATTATTCATTCTTAGGAGAGGATTCAGGTTTTATGTTGCTTAAAATTTATAGAATTTAAGGGATCCTCTTTAAAAATAATTTAATATTGCAAGTGTAAAATCCTATGACCTGGGCCTGTAAGAGTGGCTGGCTGCACACTGTCTACGTGCGGTCACTTGCTGTACAGGCATATACTTCGTCAGTGCAGGGACCAGCTGTGACCCGTCTACCCTCTGCTCTGGGCACTTTCCCAAAAGCTTACACACACCCTAGCACATTAGCCAGGCCCTGTCTTCCCTCACCTATAGTCTCCTGCTACCTACCACAAATCCTTGACTTTTTGAGATAGAATCTTGCTAACTTGCTAGGTTGTCCAGGCTGGGCCATTATTTGCCATCCTCCTGCCTCAGCCTCCCAGAGTGCTGGGGTGGCAGGGATGCACCACTATGCCTGACTCAGATCCTTGACTTTTAAAAAACTGTGGTAAAATATACATAATTCAAGACCGACCATTTTAGCTGCATGAGTGTACAATCTGATGGCGTGAATAATTCATAATGTTATGTAACCATACTGCTGTCCATTCTCAAAACTGTTAAAATCATCTCCATGTGAACTCTGTACTCATCAAATAAAGTCTCCCCATTTTCCTCTCACCACTGCCCCAGGTACCTCTAACTCTACTTCCTATCTCTATGAATTTGCCACTCTCTAAGTCCCTCATATAAGTGGAGCTGTATAATATTCAACCTTCTGTATCTGGCTTATTTCATTAAGCATGACACTTTCAAAATTTATACCTTTATGGCTGAATAATATTCTATTGCACATCTACATTCTGTCCATCCATTCATATGTTGATGGGTTTTTCCCACCTTTTGGATATTGTGAGTCATTGCCATGAACATTGCTGTGCAGGAGTCTAAGGCTTTTAATTCCTTTGGGTGTGTTCCTGGGTGTAGAATTGATAGGTCATATTCTGGGTCCATGCTGAACATTGCAAGACCCCATTAAACTATTTTCCATAGAAATTGCACCATTTTACATTCCTACCAATGATGTGTGAGGGGTCCCCATTTCTCTACATTTTTGTTGTTTTATTTTTCTTTCTTTTTCTTACTATAGTCATCCTAGCACGAAGTGACATCTCAGTGTCATTTTACCTTACTATCTTTTTTCTTAGCCTATAACACTGTCCAAAGCAGTCTGGTTGGTTTTCTTGGTTTCCCAGTCCCAGAATTCACGAAGACAGGACCATTTTTGTTCTGTGCACCTCTGCTTTTGGAGCATCCAGAACTGTCCTTGCCCATAGATGCATCCTACTGACTAAATGAGCCATGCGTGTCTCTGACGATTCTTACAGCTTTTTGGTCCTAAGATCAGCACCTAAGTTAGGCAACAGGCCCACAGTTCACGTCAGGCATCAGAGAAACCCTTCTGGGAACCCGCAGCAAACGAACGCCCTTATTTAGGACTTCAGAAAGTGAAGGGTAAACAATTTAAATGAAACCATGAATCATAAAAGTTGTGCATTAGCCTCAGATTAAACTTAACAATTAGAATTCAAAGTGAATCAATTAATAATTAGCAGAAAGCTTCCAAGGACAATGACGTCCCAAACTAAGGATAGATGTTCCAAACTAAAGTAGCATCATGCAGGCTGTCAGTGGCAGCAAAGCCCTCACACTGGGGAGTCTGAAGGAGCCACGTCCCTGAACCCTAAGGCCTAAATTGCTAACTGCTGAGTCAAGTGGGGTGGGTTGACATGAAAGCCAGGGCACTGCCCAACTTTCCATTTATAATTGTGGGGAGAACAAGATTTCATCCCTCCAACTAAAGTCTGAAAATGACTGAGTCATGACTGTGATCTTTACCTGTGGCTTCTGTGTGTTTTACGAACACACAATGTCACAATTGAAAGCTTTCAACGATTCCACTCCCTATTGCTGAGAACCAGGGTCCTAGGCTAAGGAGCCTGGAAATGCCCAAGGAGCGCAGCCAACAGACGCCTGGGTGAGCGTTGCACCATCAAGAACTGCGCCACCCAGGCAGCCTGGCCCACCCACCGCTGGGTCTGCCAGCTCCGGTTTCGCACACAGAGCATGCCGGTGACACAGTTTGCGATTGTTCCTGTCACTCTCTGAGTCACTAAGCCAAGTTGCTTAATGATACTATTTTGAAATCATGGAATTTGTGGCTCTGAGCAGCTCCCAGAGTGTTTAACACATGGTTGAATGAACTCCTATAAAGGAAGCAGAGAGAAGAACCCAATGGGCCCTAAGCAGATAGACGGGACGAAGATACACTCGGCCAGAAGCGGGTTTGCTCTGGGTCCCCAGCTATGTGGGTGCTGTCCCAGGGCTGCAGGGAAGGGGACAATTTTTGTAAAGGCATATTTGTTAAATTGTGTAAGTCTCAGGCCCTGGAAAACCTGGCTCCACTGAACTCCTGCTTCTCTTTGGCTATCCAAGAAATTTTTGAAAATGCTTCCCTCAGTTGTTTTCCATACATAAATATTGAGACATCAGCAAGGCTTCTGACAACCCCTCCGGGGGCCCAGTATCGGTCCATCCATATCACAGGGTTCAGTAATGAATGGGCTTGATAGGAGAAATAAGTAACAGGAAGTACAGTTAAGTGTGTCTGTGTGTGTGGGTGTGCACTCTGTGTGTGTGTGTGTGTGTGATAGTGTGATATGATTATCTGGAACATTTGACCTCGGATGTTCAGAGTTTGCTTATTCAAAGTGAAAAACCCAACGACATTTTTACCCAGAAGAGCTCCATTGGAGTAACCGACTTTGAGGACTTGCCGAGGGAGAATAGGGTTTTTGTTGGCTGACTGTTTACAGAAAATACCTAACAAAATAATTTCCTATTTGTTCTTATCATTTAGCATGTACACCATGATACTTTGTCTCATTTGTTGGCAACAAGAAAAATAAAAACCTGACTTTCAGGTTGAGATATTATTTATTTCTCCCCAAATACTGCTAATTAAAGTTGATGTTTGCAAACTGCACTGAGTGCTATGAGTGTCTTTGCACATTTCCTGTTGATTAATTGAAGTCAGAAGTGAACATTTTCCCTGGCAGTGGCTCCCAAACACACGCACACGCACACACTCACACTCACACACACATGTGCGCGCGCGCGTACACGCACACACACACACACACACACACACACAGTGCCTCTTCTAGCCCTCCTGACTTCAGGGTTCAATCTTCTGCTTCACCCACCACATATCAGTTACCTTTGTGCTCTTAGGTGAGGCCCAAAAGTCATGTGTGGAAAAGTTTCCACACAATCCAATTCTGATAGGTGCTTCCTCCAGTTTCTCAGCACAAAAGCAGCAGCTGCCCTGGTGCTGTGAGCCCTGCCCCACCCCCATTCATATTTTCTGAGTCACTCACTTCCTAAGGCTCGGTGATAAACCCTGGCCCTCCAGGCTCCCCTCCCCTGTTACGTAGGTCTTGGTGGGCATTTCATACTTCTTTCCTTTCAGCCCTGAAAGTAGCTTTCGCAGGGAAATTCAAAAGCAAGCAGAAAACTGGCATAGCTAATTTAGGCTAATTAGGGTGGCGGAAGCCAGTTCCTACTTCAGATCCTCCGTGCCCTCTGTGGCTCCACCTGATTGCTTTGTCCAGCAGCAAACCCGGGAGGCACTTCCAATTACATCACATCCTCTTCAAACACCGCACCACTCAAGCTAATTTTATCCTATTAAACAGACTGAAGGATCCAGAAGAAAGGTTCTCTCCCCTCCCCAAAAGCTTCAATTACCAGGGGCCTGATTATCATCGCTTCAATCCTCTGTACACTGCTAAATACTCTTTTCTCTTTCTCTTTCTTTCTTTCTTCTTTCTTTCTTTCTTTCTTTTTTTGCTTAGTTTTGCCTTCTTGATATAGATGAAAAGCAAATATTACGAGCATGTCTTTACAGTTCTGGTAAAGTGACATTAGGAGTCAAGCTAAAAAGAAACATCCTGGTTATTAGCACGTTAATCAAAGTCAAGTTTGAAGATTACTAAGGCATTGGAATAACAGAAATCTTAATACCTTTCTGAATATTAACATTGAGACATCTTTAAAGATTTTTTTCTCTTTTCCCTTCCTTTTCCCTTCATTTCCTCCTTCCCTTCCTCCTCCTCATCCTTCTGTCTCTGTCTCTCTCTGTCTCTTTGTCTCTCTCCCTCTCTCATTTTCTCTCTCTCTGTCTCTCTGTCTCTCTCTGTCTCTGTCTCTCTCTCTCTCTCTATCTCCGTTTCATAGAAAAGTCTGGGTCCCCCTATATTACCCAGTTGGCCAGGCTGATCTTGACCTTGAGAGCTCAAATGATTCTTCTGCCTTAGCCTTCCAAGAGGCTGAGACTCCAGGTATGAGCCATTGCCTCTGTCTCCTTCTACGTCTGGCTCTTTTAACAACTATTGCAAAAGTTGGTAGTATTCGGCTGAAGGAAATTAGCAAATCATGACAATACACAGGGAATAAGCAACTTGACTAGAAGAAAATAAGAGAAAGGTTATTGAGACCGACACTATAATCATCCATATCATTAGATTTGCTTCTTCCTAACAAATGAATAATGTATTTTTTCATGATGTGTGTGAGCAGACTATGATTATTATAGAGTACAAACTTTTAATTTCCAAAATCAAAATGAACTTTCTATTCAAGTTTGGCCTGTCAAGTTTTAATCTGAGAGATTTTAATGTATACACTTTCTCCCCCTGATTACACCAGAGATAGCACAGTGTTAAGATTCTTAATCTAAAGTCCTTTCACAGATGCTAGTTGAAGACTTGGAATCAAAATTTAATTGTTCTCAATGCTTTCTTGGAAAAAAGATTTATAAAAACCACCTTTAAAAAATCCTTGCTTAAGAAGACGTGTCGAGTAAAGATATAGAAATTTACATGAAGGGAGTTATGATATCTGAAAGGCTTGCAAAACTGTTTTTGAAGTTAAAGACGTCCACTGCGCAAACATCACTCCTCTTCTCCACAAGAAATGGATTTGACATATCTTAAAAGGTACCAGTTAACAAAGAAGAGTTTTCTACCTTTAATATCATCCAGCTGCCTGGAGGACACTTTCACAATGACAAGCATAGTGATTTTTCATTTCTCCTAAAGATTCATTATAACTTTTAAAGACCTGTGCTTGCACCTCAATGTATTCCTCAGTTTCAATTAAAACCAAAACAAAACTCGTCTATATGCAGTGTAATCAGTCCAAATGATGAAAATTAAATATTTTTTTATACACAGTATCTTACTTTTAACATAAAATCTACCCAGTGATTCACACAATTGCCCCTATTTCACAGGTATAAGGAAACCATTGTCTTGGGACAATCACCCCTTCCTTCTCAAGAAAGAAATAGCCACTAAACAACCATCTATCCAAACTCTGTTTGGGCCAATTTTCTTAATGTTTCAGCAAGGCTTAATCTGTTGGCCTAAGTGTTTAGTCCCATTAACAGCTAAAGTGACAGCGCACAACTTGCTGTGCTGACAGTAAACAAGGAATGCGAGGAATGGCTTTTCACAGTGACTGAGCCTCAAGCCATTTCTCTTCAGATGCTGCGAAACTTGTCCACACCGGTGGCTGCCTCCTTTCTACTGACTGCCCTGCTTCTATTTAAAAGGCACCTTCCTGGCAGTCTTCTTATTAGCTGATTAGATTTGTCTCACAACTCTGCCCTCCCCTGACTGGTCACCAAGGGCCCATGGGGTTGGTAAGATACACCACTCATCATTATTTTTTGGAAGAACAGCACTGATGAAAGCTGGGGTATGGGTGGGCTTGCCTGCCCTGGGCTGCCATGGGGTGAACCCACTCAGTCTCCCATGGAATGGGATCTTTGATGGTACAATGTCCTGGCCTCTGTGACAGTGCATTGGCCTGGAGAGCAGGGAGTACACTGAAACATGGGACTGGACTTCTCCACTAACAGCAATGACCCCACGGGGATGCCAAGGCATGAGACCAGCCATGAACAATTCTCCTCTTCAGACTTCTCCTCTTCAAAATCCTCTTCTGCTTCCTTTTGGATGCCCCCCAGGAGCCTTTAATCAGTACATGTGCCCCTTCTTATTATCTTCCCAACTGCTAGCTCCCTATCTGTCACTTGCATCCCAGGAAATAGCCAACAACTTTGCTGCTACTTCTACCTCTTCTGACCACTCCCCATCTCTTCCATCAACCCCATGGCCCACCCACTATTTCTAAATAACAACAGAGGGGACCGTCCCTAGCCAGGATCTTCATGAGACTCCAGGATGAAGGCAACTGCCTGACAGATGCAGGCTTTTCATTGGGGACCTCAGATCTCCTAGTAGGGCAACAAAACACCACTTCTCCCCTGAACCAACCATGTCCCCTGAAACCTCGCACACACGATCCCTGGCCTCCATCCAGTGTGCTGCTGTCCGGTGTGGCTGGAGGAAGGGAGTAGTGGTGCCGTGTGTGTGTGTGTGTGTGTGTGTGTGTGCGTGTGTGTGTGTGTGTATGTTCCATCAAGCTGAGGCTGGACTTGGGAACAAAGAGGCAAGGGGAAACCTGTAAGTGGAGAAGTTGACACAGCCGCTAGGGAATTTTGAAACTCCTCTCCCAAGCTCTATCAAATTGAAAAGCATACACATTAAGGAGCAGAAAGTGAGCAATGAAGGTGAGGGAGCGATGCATTTCTTTAATCTTTCAACAGTGTTCAGTAAATGTGTACCCATGGGTGTCATGACTGTGTACACTGGGTGCTGGGTGTGGGGATGTGAGCATGGCAAAGTGCGTTTTCTTTCTTTCTTTCTTTTTTTTTTTTTTTTTGGTACTGGAGATCAAACTCACAACCTCGCACCTGCCAGGCAGGCACTTATGCCACTGAGCTAAATCCCTGGCCCTACTTTTTGTATGCAGTTCAGGCTGACCTTGAACTCACTTTGTAGCCCAGGCTGGTCTCCAACTCACAATGATCCTCCTTCCTCAGCCTTCCGAGTGCTGAGATTAAAGGTGTGCATCACCACATCTGGCTGCAAGATGCATTTTCTATCCACAGTCCTGGAGAGGAAGTTGGGCCGGTTAGCCTCCAGCTGTACCGAGGTGCATGTGCTTTCTGAATGTTCTGTCTCTGGGCCTTTGCACTTGCTTTCTGTTTCTCTGAACCTCAGTCTTCTCAGGATGTACCTGCAGCCTTACAGCTCCCTCCCCACCTGTTTAGCAAAAGTAATACATTCTGCTCAAATGCTCTGTGTACGTGTGTGCACATGTGTACATGTGTATGTGTGTGTACTTACTAAGTCTATTGTATTCTGTAATGCCTCTATGATATGCAGTTTCCACTGTCAGAAATAGCCTGGTAGACTCAGAAGACTTTTCTTCTACCTGCAGTCTCGACATACATGCTACCAACCTGTTCTTGACTATTTCCACAACCCCTTGACTTTATGCTTAGGCACTTCCTTCCACATTCATTTCATACTCTGTAAAACCTCCTTTAAGCGGTTCCTGCATTGTGTTATAAGTGACATCTGACAGCCCACAGCTATTGCCCTGCCTGGGCCTTTGTCCCTGGAGTGCGAGGCCCATGTGTGCCTTCCCTCTGCATGTATGTTCAGACAGAATGGTACTCAGTGGTCCTTCAAGGTCTGAAGTGTGACCTTATTAAGGGTAAACCTCAATTACTTAATGATGAGCCCAGATCTTGGGCAGAGCTCTCCTGGGGGACCCCAGCAACCCAGCCCTGGTGGCTCTCCTATGCAGGGATAAAGACCCAGCCCTTCAAGGGGGCATGCTATCTTCCCTTCCTTTCCCTCTCCAGGGACATGTGGGAGGGCAGGAGAGGGAGCAGTACGGGCCACTGTCGCTCTGAGTCTGTCCTTCAAGGTCAGTGATTCACTTCTCTAAGGTCCTTCAGCATAAATTCTCTAGCTCCTGCTAACACTAGCCAAGCGCGACCCCTTCAGTTTCTCATGCACACCTCAAAACTCCTCACCTCTGCAGGCTGAGCCATACACCTGTGCTTGGTGTCATGGTTTACATCTAAAATGTCCCCCAAAGTCTCCTGCATCTAAAAGTGATTAGCTTATGAGGGCTCTCACTTTACTAGTGGCATAACCCTTTGAGGAGGTTGTAATTGGGTGACATTATTGGGAAGTGACAGATACTTACAAGGGGGAACCCTGTTGAATGGAGTGGCTCATGGAGTTCTGACTGGTGGCACTACATCCAGTCCTTGGTCCCTTCCTCTCTGGACCTTTCTCTTATTCTCTGCTTCCTGGCTGTGTTGAAGCAAACAGTTTTTGAAAATTAACAAATATCAATTATAGAATGAAGAGAACTCAAGAAAAAGGAGCTATCCTGGGACTGAGGGAGTGCAGCCTTTGAAGATATTTGATTGAGAGACTTTGGGTCTATAGTTCTCTCTCCTGAGGTACCTGAGAATGTGCAGATACTAGTGTGAAAGCACGGATGTGGCCAGTGACTGTCCAGTGACACCATGGATTCTGACTGGCTGGGGAATGTGCTGGAGGGGAGGCGATGAGATGGAGTTGGAGGAAATGATGCTATGATGGGGCCTCAAGTCCCCAGATCCTCTCCCTGCACTGGAGAGTGACCCCTGCCCTCCCCATGTGTCTGTCCATTCCTCACCCAGGTACAGTTTGGGCAAAGGGGTTGCTGTAGGAGACAAGTGCCTGTCCTTAGAGCACATCTTGCTGATTATACACTCGACCCCAGTGACCTGGGGCTGAGCAGTTTTAGAAGAGTTGATGGTCTGCTGGGGGAGGGGAAGATTTGGAAATGGAGTCTTTTCAGGGTGAGAGATTATTCTTTTTGAATTTAAAGATTATTTGAATTTCATAGTCAGTCTACCTTGGTTCTGGTTCTTCATAGAATGAGACTCCTTTTCCTAGATGAGCTGAACATGCATGATTTTCACCCCAAATGGGAAAAAAAAATAGGCCATATTCAAAACTGAAAATGAAAATTCATTGCAGAACCTTCCCAAGAGCTGCATTATTAAAGTTACCACCATTCAGCTGGATATTATCAAGGCAAAAAAATTAAGGTACAGATTGTGCACACTGCCGCTCTCTGTCCCTGCACCCGTAAATGAATGTTTTCAGCCATCCCTATCCATCTTCATTAACATTGTGAGCGATTTGTATTGGTCGTGCGACAGCGTCTTCACATCGTGCAAACGTGTGTGATGCCCTGGAAATGGGCAATTTAGTATGAAAAGCACACCATGTCTCAAATTTTTTTTTATTTTACAAACAGTAATTTCTACTAGGAATTATTCCATGATTTATGCATAATTTCATGCAGATGGTTATTTAAATATAAATAGAGAAATGTGTTATTTAATATTATGGCTGCCTCTACTGAGTTGGCATTCCCACACTGAAGAAAGCAATGTCATAAATAAAAGATAAAAACAGCCCTAAGCCACATACTCATCAGAAGATAATTGTGCCTGGCCCTTAAGTGACCTCCAATTAACTTTCTTAATATTTTCCAGTTTCTTGAAAAAGAAACTTAAATGGAGTCTTTTGGGGAGATGTGTTTACAATGTAATGGAAAACCGTTTTGTTTACCTAATTAAGCCTACATTCTCCCAGTAGTAAAAACAACTTTTCTCTTCTGTAAGTGCTAACTTGTGACAGTAAACTAACACAGGAGGGTCAGAACTAGGAAGCCAGGCACACAGAGGGAGGGGGGCGATGGTCTCCACTTCATTAATTCCAGTGTATCTTTCACCAGGAATGCCACATAGTTGTTTGCACTGAAATGTTTTGTAATAATGAAAAGAGGAAACATGAGGGAAAAAATTGAATATTATAATTAACTTCTTTTGTTTGAACAAGATCTAATTTAGGGGCAGCAGGTTTAAAGTGAGAAGTTTTATGAATGCCAGAACATTGCTTAAGCTAATATCCTATAACATTTCTCAACCAAAATCTATAACCTGGAGAAACGGCAATAAGAATTTGCAAAATGGGAGAGAAACATATCGCTCTTCTACAGCATCCCACCTTCTTTTTGTTACCCTCTAAACCATTTCCTCAGCTATTCTAGTCAGAGCTATGAGAATTCTCCAGACCGTATTGGCTTCTATCCGAGTGAGCCGAATTAGAACTTCAGCAATGCTTTCCTGCTCCTGGAAGATGTCTTGTTGCAAAGCACAAAAGAAAAGACAGGTGCAGACTTGTGTGAGGATACACTGGCCCTCCTGGTGCCAATGTTCATGTTCTGCTGATTCTCATATCCACATCTCCGGCCTAAATCTTGTTTTCCTTTGCACTTGCAAACCTTTTAAGGCAACAGGAGATCCCCACTAGAAGAACCAGTGTCCAATTAAAACCAACGATGTGAAACTTCAAGCAACTGTTTTCATTATTCATCTCTTCTCCATTTTACCTTTGTCATGGAATTGAATTTGAAGTTTTTCTTTTTCTTTACTGGTTCTGTCCACTGTACTACCCATTCTGTCCCATAGACCCTCCTTCCCAGCTTTAAGACTTCCACAACAAGTCCTCTACCTACATCTGGAGCAGACACCTATTGTGTGTGTGTGTGTGTGTGTGTGTGTGTGTGTCCACTTTGCCCCTTTCTAAGAATCCTGGAGCAGCTTGTTGGCTTTGAATCCTAGGAGAAGCCCTGGTTTGGGACTTATAGGAACTGGGAAGCCTAGTCCTGTTTTGCTACTGACAGTTTAAATCCTGTCTCTTCTCTAGGTTTCAGATCTCTCATTTGGAAAATAAAAGGGTTGAGCTGATGAACTATGACTTGCCTTGTGGTGCTTGCATCTTATGCGTCTAAAGGGCCACATGAAAGCGCCTGCCTGGGATTGTAACAGTTGCATCTGGCTGGCTCCATTGAGTCTACCTATGCGTACATTCCATCTTCTGGGCATGTACTTCCCACTGCAGAAATCCTGCGGCCCTCTACAGAACTTGGCGCTTTCAGTTCTCTTGAATCCATGAAAGACTCCTGTAATGTAAAGACAAAACGAACTCAAGCTGGATCACCTGGTTTCGAACCCAGCTTCACCACTTACCAGCTGATGACCTGGAAGTACGCATGCAAGTTACTTGACCTCTGCAATCTCAGTTCTTCATTGCCACAGAGGGCATGATGGTAGTAACAGCCCTTATTTCGTAGGGTTATGAGACAAGAAGGGCTCAATAGATACTGACCATCAAAACCAGATCATCTAGTTTAGAAAATAGTTTTCATAGTAGTATAGATTAATCAGTAAAACAGACAAGAATGTGTTGGACACAAATGACTCTTAATATTATCCTTTTAAAGAAAATAGCATTAGCTCTAACACCTGCATGTACAGCGATGCCTGGTAGGGGGCCGTGCTTGGCTCACATCATAAGAAATGCACGCAGGTTATCTTATCTGCATCATAAAACTGTCTACTCTGAAGCATGGAGCATGGCTTCTTTCTTAATAGCTCTCTATACAGACAGTGTCAAAAAGGCCAGTGGATTTAGTCCTCTTGAGTAAGTGACATTTAGAAAAAAAATCAGTATCTCTGCAAAAAGCAGTTTTAAAAAATCTTAGTTGCATGTATTAAAATAAACTAATATTTGCAAAATGTGAACTATGGCATTATTATAAATTTAACATGCTAAATCTATTTTCTTTCTAATAGGAGACCCAAGGTTTGTTAGGCTGAAGTAACTCTTCATATACCCACGTTTTGCAGAATCCTGTGTCTTTGAAAGCATACCCAATCCTAGCAACCCAAGATTATTTAGCTCATGGTGTTTAATGAATGTGTAATGCTGAACTTGATGTCATTTGCTATTACATAGCTTCTGCCATTCTAAGGTTGAACTTCAGGAGGGATATTACTGGATATATCATAGAAAGATCAAGGAAGTTAATCTGAATACCATATTAATGTTGTTTGGAAGGTAAGAAGTACGTACAGTACACCATACAGGAAGTGCCACACCATGCGGGACACACTGCTGAAGCAAAAAACCAGACAGAGTCTGGTGAGATTAGCAAACAATGCACTGTGATTAATCATAAATTGCCTTTTCTTTTCTTTTCTTTATTTTTCTTTCTTTTTTTTTTTTTTTTTTTTTTTTTGTACCAGGAATTGAACTTGGGACCTTATGCTTGCCAGACAGGCACTGTGCCACTGAGCTGTGTCCCCAGCCCTACAAATTGCTTTTATAAAACACAAATATTCTGCCTGTGTCTCTAGTTTTGGTCTTCACGAAGCCACGAAGTAGAAAGTTTGTCACTAACCGCACCCCTGACTCGTTCTCTGCACTGCATCAGCCCCGTCCTGCATAGAGCTCTTGCTCCTGGCCTTACTATTCTTTTTCTGTCCACTACTGACATGGCACCAACCCAGGGCCTAAAACAAACTGTATGCTGCTTTACAGCCAGCCTTCGACCCAGCAGTGCCATCGCTGGCAGATCCAAATCAAAACATAACAGCAGAATCCCACCAAACCTGACTTCTGCTTTCCGATGAGCATTCTGGGATTGCTTGGTGCTGAATTTCTCTGAATCCAGCAACGTGGACTCTAGGCTTAAGCATCATTCTGATTGTCTGGACCAGTGATGACAAACCTTTTAGAGCTCTCAATGATACACCCAACCCACTGTGGCACATATGCCATAGGTTTGCCACCAGTGGCCACTGACAGTCAGGTTTGTTCTTTCTTTCTTTCTTTCTTTCTTTCTTTCTTTCTTTCTTTCTTTCTTTCTTTCTTTTTTGAACAGGGAATCAAACTCAGGACCTCGTAGATGTCAGCTGTGGTGCTGTTGAGCTGTGTTGTAGCCCCACCCTTGAGGGTCCTGTTTCCAGTGTTGCTCCCCCACAAGGATGGCCGCCTCTGTCCCTGCTTACACGTGTGCCTGGTCTTGAGTAGAATCTGGGTGCTGTGAGTTGAGCACGTGAAAGATCAAAAACTCATGGGAATTATTAAATAGCTGATGACTTGGGGGCAGCAAATGTGTCCTTAGGAAATTAGCAGACACGTTAGTGACTTAAGACTGTCTTTATCATGACAACTGTGCATATAGCTCATTCCTTGCAACCATTGGTATTTGTCTGCAAACAAATGCAGGAGAAAAATATCGATATAAATCATAAATACTTGGCACATGCCTGTAATCCCTGCACGCAGGAAGCTGAGGAAGGAGAATTGCTGCGAGTTTGAGGCTAGCCTGAACTACAAAAGTGAGTTCAGGGTTAGCAAGAACTGCATAGTGAAACCCTGTCTCAAAATAAATAAATAAATACTAAAATCACAAAGAATTATCTTTAAAAGTATGATAATTAGAGAATTAGAGATTCCTAAGTCACACTTTAACAGATTTTTTTTTTTGCAACATTTCTAATTCTATACACCAAACTCCACAGAGACTGAACCTAGGCAAACCAAAGTGATTTCCTCTTTATAAGATAACACAATTGAGTCTTTCCTACTATCTAGGTTCACAGTTTTTCATTAAAACATTTTGGCTTTGGACTAAAACTTCCAAACTAGAGGCAATGAGAAAATAAAAACCTTGGGCTGTTATCTAGCCTCAGTAGGTGCTTCCCTGCAGTGTATGTTTTAGGGTTGTGAAACTCAAAATAACCTTTCCTATGGATCCAAGGATCCACTGGCACTTGTTAATAGTTAAAATGAGGTAATTTAAAAATTACTGCCACAAAGATAAGCAAAGAGTGTTTTCAGGAAATGTGAGATGAAGTTAAACCCAAATTAAGAGTTGGGATCCTGTGTTTTCTCTGGAGGGAGGGAGGCAGACTGGTACAGTCTATAGGCAGGTAGGAAAAAGTGAAGTGCTAACCATGCCACTAAAGAATCCCTGTGAGCACAAATCGACATAACCAATGTCATCTGCTAAAGAAAGCCATCAGCTACCTTCAGAAATTTAAACAGAGACACATACAGATGAGCAATTTCAATGATTACTCAGTTAATTCTTAAAAAGACACTTGGAGAAAAAATTCACTTTCCCCTTCTAGTCTGTATGGGATTCTCTAAAAACTGATATATTGAGAAATATAAATAAGTATCCATTCAGCCAAACAGGTCAATTCAACAGATCTGCTTTTACATATATAAAAGTGCTCAAAATGCACAACTTGAAAAAAGAGAAGAGACAGAAGATGGAAGAATAAAAGGAAAGAAGTCAAGACTTCCGATATTTGAAAGCTTTAAATAAATGTATTTAACACCCACAAGTTACAAGAAAAGTTTTATACAGCTTTAACTAAGCCTCAGAAACTTATACACTAATTGACCCAAAATGTACATTTTACTGCTTTCAATCTTCCAACTACATTTTTAGCTTCTTTCCAACGATTTTCTTCAGAGCATACTGTCATCATGGGAGAATCACACATTTTCTTCTAGTTCCCCCCTTCAGAAAAGTTTTTGTACATTCATGTAATTCTGAATCCAATTTCATCGGTCTAAAATTTTGAACATGTCCAACTACACTGTATTTCCCTCTTATAAAACCCGAGACAATGACAGGAATTCATAGTAAGTTTCCCTATTCAACCAGACGTTTCTTGAGGGAATTGCAAAGGCTCTGTGAAGAAACAGTTAATATGGATATATCGCTCTGAAATTGGCAAATGTCTTTTATTTCCTCTAATATTCTAACCAGAGATCTGAGCTCATTTTTTTTCCTGTTCATAGGCTCAAAAAAAAAAAAAAAAAAGACTGTATTCGCTAATTATACATCCTGAAAAGAATTTGGTTCAGTGTAAGATGACCCCAGTGATATGCTAATCCCTTTTTCTGCCTGGTGCTGCCCGAAGCTTGTGTCTAACATTTTTTTCAACTGTATGACAATAAAAGTTCTGGCAACAAAAGAAATAAATGGGCAGCTAAAGAAGGTATAGCTAAACACATGGCGGGCCGCGCGCCCCTCTCCTTCTGGCTGCGCTTTTGTGGGCTTCGGTTTGGTATCCTCAAGTCAATAGCCGAAATCCAGCCACCTTAGCAACTTAGTATGACACCCAAGCCCTCTCTCTTTACATTCATGAATAGTCAGCACCCAGCAGACAAAATAGAACTAATCTTTTTTGACAGAATTGTTCAATTTTAGAGGAAAAGCTTTTGAGTCTTCCACACACTTGCAGAATATGAGACAACAATGGCCGCAATCAAATTTTAAAAACAACAGTGGCCAACGGGGCTGGAAAAAAGTCTCTCTGAATTAAATAGCACATTCAGCCAGTCCCAGTGGTCATAAACTTGGGGCAAACATTAATTTCAATATGAGACAGGCAGAGAGACGGAGAGACAGAGAGAGAAATGGAAACGAAACCCTATTCTGACTTCATCCAGTAATTCCTCCTACTGTGACACGTTTTTTCTATTTTCTTCTTCTTCTTCTTCTTCTTCTTTTTTTTTTTTTGCATAGACTAATATGAATACACATTTTTTTCTTAAAAATAATTTTGGGGGGGTGGCGCAACGAGTCGCAGTGAAAAATGCTTTTTTACCCAGCAGTCTTTGTAGTCATTTGAGGGCGATTTTACCATTTAGAAATCCTGTAATGTATCCGTCACTTACAAGTCTAACATGTGCTAAAAGAGAATCTTCTCTCCAATCCTTCCCCCTCCCCCGCCACTTAATACACGGCGTCTCTATACCTTAGGAGGCAATATGAACAAGAAGAAAAATCTACCCAGTTCATGGCAAAAACAGAAGTTAGCAACATGGTCCATGCAGCTGCAACACTGCATTTAAAATTCAGTTTCCTCATAGGAAGAGGGCTAATCCTGCCCTCGTAATTCCCTACAGCCAAAATGTGCCCCCTCCCCGCGTGACAGTGCAATGCAAAGACACTAGCACGCTTATCTTGCCTAACCAGATGGCCGACTTGGATCAATGCACACACGCCACGATCAATGGGAGAGATAAAGAATTAGGAAAACAGTGGTACATGCTCCCAGTAAGCTTGTACACTGCATAATTATTTTATGATTCTACACATGGCTACATGTGATACTGAAGTAGAGAAGGAAAGGATAATTAGAGTGCCAGGAAGAATTTTGTAGTAGACTACACTTTGTCTGTCAGCACTTCCCACTCTAGCGAACTCACTGCCCTTATCTGAAAGTGAATTTAGAAAACATGAGTAAAAATGTCAGAGAAGGTATTTCCATTTTTGCCAGGTCCCGTCACGTCCCAAAGTCTAGTTCAAAGCCAGAGGAGACTGACTGGGATTTGGATACACTCCTCATCATTAGCCACCCCTAGCTGCCCAGCCAAGGAAACCCCATGGATAATATTCGTACGTGATGCAGACTGTAACCAGGAGAAATTCAGTCTCCAAGTGAGTCGGTCAAGTTCACTCAGTAAAACAGAGCAGGACAAAGCAGCCCTTAATTTCTGTGTCCTCATTGGCTAACCAAAGCAGGGTTTTGAGCAGTTTAGTTACACACTTCAAACTCAGAAAAAATGTGGACCTACATCCCTTTTCTCCATCAAGGTTATAAGGCAAGCTTACAGACCGAGAAGCTGGCACAAGGCTGCGCTCTTCTGAATTTAGGCCAAGGTCATAAACCAAGACAATAAATTACCACAATCCTCGCTATGATAATGTATTCATCAGAAAAACGAAATATTCCTTCAGCTTCTAGTATATGGCAGAGACTGAATAAATGATTAAATTATTGTTGCAAAGATCGGTCATCTCTTACCTTGTACTACTCTAAAATTTTATTCTTTTATCACCTTGTGTTTGATGGAAATAAAGTAGAATTAGGTTCTTCTTTGGATTTGAGACTCAGTTTGCATGCCAAATGAAATATTCTATAAACTTTGCACCACTTTTTTTAAAAAAGACAGGAACTGAGGTCTGAAATTAGACACAGTTTCCTTCCACCAACAACCCTCAAAAACTGTGGGGAAAGCTGGTTGTTTGAAGGAGTCTATCACTTCAAAATTCAAATCATTCAGTATATACAGTTGAATTCCTAAGTTTCAATATAGTCTGGAAAAAATTCAGAGGGAGGAAAAAGAATATCGACAACTGTGAAAAGTCTTAGTCATCCTCACTGTAAATTAATGCAGTTGAGATAAATATGACCCTCCGGATTCTCACATGATTCTGTAGTTCTCTGCAATGTTTTCTCTAAAGTATTTTGCTATCCCTCCCCATCTCTCTCCTCAACCTCAGTACAAAATAGACAGCAACTTTTGCTGTATATAACTAAGACTTAACTTTACTGCCCATAATCAGATTTGGAGACAGATCCTGGTTTGAGGACAGGATGCATATTTCCATGTCTAGTTTTAGTTCAAAATCTTTTAAAAAGCAGGGCTATTGTTTTACCTTTTAGGGCTTATTTTCCATTATTCAGAGGTAAGGTCTGGTAGTATGATCCAGGCTCAGTGAGGCTTCCTCTTACTGCAAAATCGAATTCTGCCTGGACCACACTTAATATCACTTAGTTGAGCTGGCAGGAAGTGAGATGTGATAGTCAATCTTGATGGTCAACTTGACTGACTTGAGAGATACCTAGGAGATTAGGAAATGGACTTTTGGGCGTGTCTGGGTGAGTCATGGAAGTGATTTTGGAGAACAATGTTTGGCATCTGGCCCTTTCCGTGCCTCTCTGCTTCCTGGCTGCCAGGACATGAGCAGCTTTCTTCCAGCTTTTCACCATGCCCTTCTGCCATGGTATTTCTGCTCCAGAGCCAGCTGACTATGTACCGAAACCCCTGAAGCTGTGAGCCAAATTGAATTTCTCCTTTAAATTGCCAGTGTCAGGCTTTTTGTCTTAGCAACAGAAAAAACAAGCAGTACAGAAAAGAAATGTTTGCATGTTTCAGAGGGAGGAATCTGTCAGTAGGAATCTTTGGAACAAGAAGAGTTTTTATGATTTCTCTGAGGTGAAACTGAATTTGGCTCAACCCTGGGCTAAAAGCAAAGGGAGATGGTGGTTGTAGCACAGGGAAGTTGAGGGAGATACTCTTTCCCCTTCATTCAACTAAAAACACAACACTATCCTAATGATTATGCATGTTTAAATCTAGGAGGTCACAATGCCTGAGGCGACACATTATCCCTACCAGTGAGAGATGGAATGGGAGGAACCTGGAGTCAGAGGTGTCTGACCCTTAAATTCTGGAAGGTTGAGTTATGAGATTGTTGTTCTTCCTTCTCCCCTTCTTCCTTTTTACTTTTGCCTGTTTCCGCTGCTACTGCCCATGATCTTCAATAAATGTAGGTCCTTACTATAAGGTGTGCCCTTGGCAATTCTTTCCTTACCACACACAAGAACCTGGATTATTTTTGGCCCATTCAACAGTAACAGTTGAACCTGAGTACTAGTAAGCCAGAAAACCACAGGAACCTGTGTGCTCTCAGCTTAGTAGTACCCACAGCTCCCTACAAAAGCAAACACAAATTCTGTCAGGAGTAAACCACTATCAGTTTAGACTCCCAGGTTTTCAAGAGTTAAGATGAATGGAATTTAGGTTTGCAATCAGAGATCACCAGCCACATAACGAAATAATCCTCCATAAGGGAAAGCCAGTGAAAAACAAAGAAAGAATAGATTTTAATCTTCTAGGATGAAATTATCAGAACTTATCAGATAGACTATAAAAGTAATGTGTACCAGCTTTAAATTAACTCACATTTCTCTAATGTTTCAAAAGTCAAAGAATACCAAAAAATGACAACTTTGAAAGAGAAACAAATAGTATTTCTATTTTTTCAAATTTATTGAGGAATAATTTATATCCCATACACTGCAACCGTGTTAAATGTATAATTCAATAAGCTTTGACAAATGCATGTATCTAGAAATTACTACCAAAGCAATACTGAGTGCTTCCACCAGCCTCGAATACTGCCTTCCACTTCAGCCCAGTTGATCACCCTCTACCCATGGCCCTAGGCAACCAGTGATTTGGCTTAACAGACTTGACATTTTTTAGAATTTTACATAAATAGATCATATAAATATATTACACACATTTTTGAATCTGAGTTCCTTGACTCAACCTAACAATTTTGAAGTTCAGCCATTTTATTTTATAGAATGCAAGTAGTCCATGTCTCTTTATTATTGAATGATTCTACTGTTTGGTTCCATCACATTTTGTCTCTTCATTCCTCAATGAGTGAACCTTTGGATTGTTTTTAGCTTGGGGCTCTTGTGAACAAAAACTCAATAAATGTCCACATAGAAGTCTTCATGTGACTTATGTTTCCATGAGTCTTGAGGAGGTACCTAGCAGTGCAAAGACCGGTCATATGGTGGTCTATGCTTAACATCTGAAAAACTGATGGAATGGTTTTTGAGGTTGGTTTGACACAATTGTGCCATTTTACATTCTTGCCATAGCATACAAGTGTTCCAGATGGCCCACATTCCCTTTGACATTGGACATTGTCAGTTTTAATTTTAGCTATTCTAATGAGTATGTTATCAAAATCTCATTGTGGTTGTAATTTGCGTTTCCTATGTTGAATAATATGCCTTTTCATCATTTATGTATCTTACTTAATTGAAATTTTTACTCAAACCTCTTGCCAATTACATTTTAAAAATTTTATTAGTTGCACAAGTTCTTTTTGAATCCTAGATATTAGTTTTGCTATATATGTTTTCTTTCATTTTGTGACTTGTCTTTTTCTTCTTTAATGATAAACAGTATTTTGAAGAACAAAAGCATTATATTTTAAAAGAGTTAAACTTTATCAATTTATCAATCTTCTACTTCATAGCTTGTGTCATTTTGTGACTTATGAAAAAAATATTTGCCTATTCCAAGTTTGCAAAGGTGTTTGTAACCTACATTTTGCTTTAGAGTTTTGCCTTTTGTATTTAGAAATTTTATCCATTTGGGGTTAACTTTAATGCACAATGAAGTAAAAGCCTAACTGTATTTTTCCCTTTCAGATAATCTGTTAGCACAGCACTATCTGATGAAAAGGATTCTCCTTTCCTGTTGGATTTTCCTGCACTTTTGTTGAAACATCAGTGGGCCACATGCACATAAGTCTATTTCTGATCCTTTTCTGTTCTATTGATGTATTTATTTATCCTTTCATCAATGAATCTTTGTCATTTTATAGTGAGTGAAAATGAGGCAATGATATCCTGTCATTTTGTTCTTTAAAAACATTGTACTTGAATTTTGAGCATGCCAATTTCTATAGGATTGCCTACTGAAATGTTGATTGGTATTGCTGTTAGTCTGTAAATCATATGAGGATAAATAATATTCTGACAGTACTGAGTCTTAATTCCTGATCATAGTAGCTCTCTCCTTCACTTAAGACTTTAAATTTTCCTCTCAGGAATGTTCTGCAATTTTTAGTGTAGAAGTCTTATAAATTTCTGATGATTTTATTTGATTCTGGGTTCTATTTTAAATGGAATTGACTTTATTTCCTACCTACCATTTATGACCTTTACTTATTTTTCTTGCCTTACTGCTATGGCAAGTGCTGTCTAATATAATGTTCTTAATCTTAGGGGAAAACCATTCAATTTCTTACCAGTAAGTATATTAACTATAGGTTTTCCATGGCTAAACATTGTCAGAGTGAAGTATTTCTCTTTTTTTAATTTGCTGAAAGTTTTTAAAATCATAAGTTGACGTTGAATCATATCAGAAGCCTTTTGACTCTGGAAATTATTGTATGTGTTTTTCTTTATTGTATTAGTATGTTGATTGCACTTACATAATTGGTTTTATACATTTAAACTGCTTTGCATTCCCAATATTAAATTTCCTTGGCCATAATATGTTAGTTTTCTGAATATATTATTTATATTGTTTACTAATATTTTGAATTTTACTAGCATTTAAGAATTTTTACTAATATTTATTATTTTTTCTCTATGTTTGCGGAAGCTACTATCTTATATTTTCTCTTTGTAATATCTTTGTCAGCTTTTGATAATAAGATGATAACTATATAGCAGTATGTTTGGTTTTTATCTATATATTTATCATGAAACATACAAGTGTTCAAGTTTGTTACAAAATATAAAAGAAAGGTATGCTGTCCTAAAGAAATTATTCATTAGGAATAAAATGTTAAAAGGATGGCTCATTAAGAGTGCTGGTTAAATGTTAATAGAGATCTTCCCTAATCATGCTATCTAACAGAAAATTATTGACACATCAATCTTAGCTTCTTGCCTTTTTCTATTTGCATTCATCATTATTCAACATACTATGTATACAGAGATATTATATACATATATATATATATACACATACATATATGCTTATCTCCTCCACTAGCATGTAAACTCCATGAGCAAAAGGTCCTTCCTTATTTTCCTTTTAACTCTTGGTTACCAGTTATGATGGATTTCCTTAAACATGAAGATATAGGGAAAGCCTTGGAGAGAAACAGGGGACTGGTTTTCAGTTGAAATGAGCTCCAGGGAGATTGCATGTTCTGCGACCCAGCTGCCCGCATGTGAATACTGGCTCTACCATTTACTAATAACATGACTTTAAGCAAATTATGGTCACTCTTTTGCCTCAGTTTTTAAAATTATAAAATAGGGTAAGAACAACACCCACCTCAAAGGATTGTAATAAGAATTAAGTGAATTAATGCATGTGAAACATTCAGAAAAGGACTTGGCATATAATAGATAATCTCTAGGTGCTTACAGAGTGATTGATATGCATGCCACTCAGCCCACGCACCCACCAGACCCTCGGAGTTAGACGGGGCTGCTCTTCGCACAAGCTATTCTTTTTTGTTGCATGCAAGGTCAGGCTCATCTGCCTGATGGCTCTTGCTGTCCACATCGCAGCTGTAACCAGGACTAGAGTTTGCATTATAATTTCATGTCTGATAGGCTGCTCCTTTGAAGCTGTGCCGAGTGGACACAGCCAAGGTCTACCTCAAGCCAGATGGTCTACTGAAATGAAATCAGAGTGAGATCCTTTACAAGAAAACTACTGGGAAATATCCAAAAACACTTTGTAGAGTTTATATATAGGATTTCAATTTATTTAGAGGTACAGTTAACTTAGATGCCTCATTTCAGTGCAAATTCTCCTTCCCTAGAGAGTTGACAGGAGATCAATAGTCACATCCATGGGTCCTGCTCCCGTGGCTTTGCAGGTGGCACCTGCTTTGTCCTTTTCTGTGCTGACCTGAGCTGTCCTGTTCATAGGCCCCATGCTCTCCCAGGTGAGCAGCCCGCATGCTCTGCAGGGGAACCGACTCGTTGTTTTGAGATGATGCAGTTTCCTCACTTTGCACATCACTCCCTGTTGAGTTATTGTGCACACACTTGCCTTGAGAGTGAGCAGGCATCTTCCATTATTGCCACTCTTTCTCCGTTTCCATTGTTCTTTGTCCTACACATTCCATACAAGTGCTGGGCACACCAGCTGCCTGATGGCTGAGCAGGAAACCTTCTTCCTCAGGAGAGGAAACTGTTTATGAAGTATATTTCAAGTAGAGCTATTACAATAATACATCCTCCTCCCAAGCTAAAACAAAGCCTTCCTGTGGCTTGTTATCTTGAACTCCAGAGGGTACTCTTCGACGTAACCCAAGAACTTGACCAAAGCCACTGTCCGGTCAGAAGATGCCACTTTCCTGTCTACTAATTTCTTGTTAACAGTGGCATGTGTTACACTAGTGAAAAAGTTCAGACAAAATTTATAAAAACTTAAAATTATCTGTGGAAATATATATAATATATTTCCACATATAACCAATATCCTTAGTGGGGAGAAAAGAATGCTGTCCCCCTAAACTGAAAACATGTACGGATGCTTTTCCTCACCACTTCTGTTTCACACCCAGCTCCTCTTCTCTTATTTGCGAGGCAGATGGGTTAGACACAACTAGGTTTAGGGTTTTACATGGTCCTAATTTATCCCAGTTTTTTTTACTTCTCTGAACATTTGCTACTAACTTCTGGAAAAATGGTTTGATGGTTTGAAGTCTCTAGTAGAAGAATCCAGAGACTAATCATGGATTAGCTAAGGTAGTCTTGTCTCAGCAGTACAGCCTAGGTAGGAAGGGAGGAAGAAAGGGAGAAAGGGAGGGAGGGAAGGAGGAAAAGAGAAAGAAAGGGAAGAAGGGAAGGAAGGAAGGAAGGAGAGAAGGAGGGAAGAAGAAAGGTGTTAAAAAGCTCCGAATCTGAGATGTGGGATAGGATTTTAAGGTCCAAATTAAAAATGTAACTAAAGGAAAAGGAAAGATTAGACATTGTAGCTGGGCATTCTGAGAAGCTGAGGTAAGAGAATGGCAAGTTGGAACCCAGTGTAACCTTAGCAAAACCCTATCTCAAAATAAAAATACTGAATGGGCTGGGGATGTAGCTCAGTGTGAAGGCCCTCGATTCAGATTTATCTTCCAGTAATACATGCACACACACACGCACGCACACACACATACACACACACACTCAAATACCATGCTCCACTTTTTTTCTCTGTCCTCATTGGGGGGAACTGGGTCTTTACCATGAACTACCTTTTATTTATCAGAGCTTGAGTGGGTTTATCTTACCTATAAACAATGAGGCTTTGAAAACGGCAGCGCCTGCAGTGCCTGTGAGTCCAGTATTTCACCTATTCTGATTCCTGAGAAGACTGGACTTGGACTTGGCATTCATAGCAACTACTGATCATTTTTACTTCCAGTCCTTCTAAGTGTTTTCTACCGTGCAATTTCACTCACTCTAAAAGTAACCCTGTTATGTACATTTTCTTTAATAATAAAAAAGCAAAGTCCTAAAGCCTACCAGTCTTATAGGGCAGAAGCATGACTGAACATGGCAGGATGCAGGGGAGACTAGAAGGGCTCATGTCACACGTCACTCTTCCTTCTCTCATTAGTCTCTGAAATATTACTAGGATTTTTCCTGAAATCATTTTGGCCTTTCCTGTCATTAATTAAAATACAAACATCTAGGCCAATTTTTCCCAGAATGCATTCTGCATAATTCCAGTCTTTCAAGATCTGCCATAGAAAAAAATAAGGGAGGGAGACAAAAGAATGGCAGCCATGGAATATGAGGTCTTCTTCTCAATATTCAGAGGGTGTCCTGACTGACATTTGATTAACACCTTTAGCTCTCAAATCAGACCACAAGTGTTCACCGGATAGTAGATTTGCCATTGCTTTTGTGGTCAGCGCTAGTCCTTTGGTTTTCGTAAGAGAGATAAGCAGAGATACAGATAGACAGACAGACAGACAGATGGATAGATAGATAGAGAGCACTTTCATTTCTCCTTTCCTTTCCCTAAGAGATAATGGCATGAAGAGGAAACTGAAAATGACTGTTCAAATACATTAACTTCATGAAATCCTTTTTCTTCCATCCTTTTTTCTGTGGTGCTGTGAGCTCAGGGTCTCATACATGCTACCCTGGAAGCCTTCCACTAGGCTAGGAGCCAAGCCTTAAAACTTCTCCATGTGAAAGACATCCCTTATCACTGGCAGATAGAGGAAGGTGGATAGACAATAAGGACTTGAGGGTGAGTGGGGAGAAGGAAAATGACACAGATAAAGACAATACACATAGTGCTAAGAGTATAGCTTTAGAATCAGGAAGATTTGAGGAGTCAATTATGACCCACTGTGTGGTGAAACAGACATTTGGGAAAGTACTTAGCTTTCCCAGCTTCTGCATACTTACGGAAATGACATCTACCTTTCCAGGGAGTTGTTAGGATTAAATGAAATAGTATAAGCAAAGTATGCTATTGGGCCCCGTTTACAGTCACGATAGTGAGCATTTAGTGAGTACTACAGGCCAGGAATCACACCAAATACCTTAAGTGCATTATTTCACTTACTCCCCAAAGTTATCTTTCAGGGGCAGATGCATGTATCTCCTCTTTATACCAGAATCTGAGAGTTAGCGGCACCAGGTAATTGGCCCAAGGAAGTGACAGTGCCAGGCTCTTAATATATGCAATGTGTGGTACATTAAACATGTTTTTTGCATTGGGCCCTGCAGATTAAAAGTCAGTCCTACCTCAAGTCTTCCTGCTCAGCGCAGTACCTCTGAGGCCTGGGACTGAAGCTGGCCTGCTGGCCAGTACTTTCTCCCTGGAGCAGGGGAACCATCTTGTCTTCAGGATCCTAGGAATCTGCACACTGAAGTCTGCAGAGGCTGCCTAATGATGAGAAGCCTTAGACATAAATGGAGCGGTGGGGAGTGGGAGTAGGCGATGAAAACATGCGATCACTCTGTGTTCATGTACGTCCTCCTTGAAAGAGGAGAAACTTGCTGCCTCCTCTAAGTCTGGCAGCAACAATGTGGGTTTTAGTATCAAAGAACAAAGGCCCTAAGACGTGTCTCACCTGGACATCATGGCCCTGCCCAGTAGAATTCCAGAGAAACAACACCAAGCAGATAAGAAACTCAGCACTTCCAGGGACACGAAGGCTAAGAGGCTGGCTTAATTTCGTGTGTCTTGCAGTACGGGTTCACTTAACACTGTCTGAGGGACAGCAATGAATTGCCATCAAACTTGGGCACAGAAGACCAAGAGCACCTCCGAGATAAAGAAACCACCAGGGTGCGTTCTCTGTCATCTTCCTGGCTTACCTCTTGTCCTGAGCCCTCTCCTCCGCAGAAGGCCACCTGCGATTGGCAAGAAAGATGATGCTACAAGTTCAGGGTTTGCATCCTTGCGGGCTAGAGTCCACAAGGCAGGATCCCCCTGCCCCCCACAAGGCTGGGATTGCCTCTGCAGGGAAGAGCACGCATTCATCAGACCCATCACTGCGAACCAAACTGGGTGATGGGAACCCCGAGACTCACCAAGCCCAGGTCACCTGCCTGCCTACGAGGCCTGCTGATTAACGAGACCACTGATGCAGTTGCCCTATTTATTGATATCTATTGTTTATCTGAAATTGAGATTTAGCTTGAGTGCCCTGTATTTTATCTGGCAGTTCTGGCACCAGAATCACACAAGCCGGGCCAGAGTAGTTCCTGACAGAGCCAGCCGTTGTGGCCCAGCAAAACCAAAATTTCTAAAGACACAGTTAGCTCAGTCCTGTTAGCTTCATATTCAGGCCCAAACCCTAGTCCTCGGTTGCACGTTGCTGGAGACAGGCTGTCCTCTCTGGCTGAGTTCTAGCTGCCACCTGTTCAGGGTCAGTCCATTCCATTCACTTGGGACCTACACTACACAACAGCTCGAAGCTCTAAGTTGACTACTTTTAAAACCAGTGATTTCTTTGTCCAAAGGCTGTTGAAATTCTACTTAAAACTTTAAATTTGTTTTTCTAGTCAAATAAACATTAATGAATCTAACTAGATCACAATGCATATGCCATTCATGCATTGGGATTTACTATATTCAAAGTTAAATATAATGTTTTATTTTCCCTTTATCTTCCCTTTTCTTCTTTTTTCTTAACAAACCAAGATATATTTTTTAAATGTTGAACTAAAAAGAAATGTATCTTGCCAAAGGCCTATGCTATCTATTCCTATTGCAGAAATCAGTCTATTTGATTGAAAAATATTTGAGGCAACTCTAGCCAATGGCTCAGATACTGTAAACAATATTAGATAGTATTAATTATTGTACAAAAGGAAAATTTGGATGACTGGCTAAAATATATCGAAATGTAATTTATTCTTGAAAATCAGGCTCAAGAATCATGATCTTGAGGTATATTTAAAAATGAAGACACCAAATTTCCATTTTCCCTTCTCTTAGTCTTTTGCAATCCTCTTGTCCTCTCTTGGACAAGTCTCATCCTCGTATAAAACATATTAAAGATGTAGAAAAATCTAAAATAGCAGTGCCTAATAGAAATATGTCAGCCAAATATGTAATTTAAAATTTTATAGTAGCAGCATTTAAAAACATAGAAACAGTTGAAAACAATTTAAGTATCCAAGATGCCTTCATTTTAACATGCAATTAATATAAAATTATTCAAGACATATTTTATTTTCTTTTTACACATACACTTTATGCTTCTTTTACTTTCAATTCGGGCACTCATTTTTCATTGAAAATATTTAATCTATATTTAAATATCATAAAATTTACAAGAGGAGACAGTGCGTTCATAGACCTACATTGTTTCAAATTATTTTATAACTTTTCAATAACTAAATTGAGTTTCAGTTTTTTTGTTGAAATGAAAGTCAGTTGAAATTAAATAAACGATGGCAACGTTTGGCTACCATGTTTGGCTGCAATATTTACTAGCACAAAACCAAGGTTACTTCACTTCCTAATGGAATTCCAAAATGTTTCAGCCTTAGTTGAACAATAGGTGAGCAATTTCTTTATGTTTCTAAGGATTGATTTTCTAGGATTGCCACAACCAATAATTGCAAACTTAGTGGCTTAAAGCTGTACAGATTTATTATATTACAATCCTGGAGATCAGAAGTCTGATGAAGTTTCTCTGGGTACCAGGTAAGGCATTGGGCCAGACATGCAGGTGAGTAGTGGTGCTTGCTGTGGACAGGGCTGTGAGCTCTCTGGAGGCTGAGAGAAGTGCAGATCCTTCTAGAACCTGCCTATGTATCTGGGTCATGCCCTCTCCCTGTCTTGCAAACCAGCAACGTGGTTTGGAAGGGCATCCTACAGCCCTTCTCCCATTGCCATATCTCTCTGAGCACATTTAATAGGTTGTGGTGATGTATCATTGTAGTTTTCTTTTCATTTCCTTTTTCATGTGATAATTTGCTACCTGTATATATGTTTTTAGTGAAGTTTCTGTTAAAACCTTTTGCCCGTTCTTAAAGGTTGGTTGCTTTCTTATGACTCAACTTGCAAAATTCTTTGTAAAAACTTTTTTTTTAAAGTACATGATTGTAGTACATGCAGTTTACAATCATCTTGGAGAGTGGGTACACGCATGTAATATGACTTGCTTTTTTTTAAATCCCCTTTACCTTCCCTCTCCCTCCTTCCTCCTCTAATTCTCCTTCCTTCATTTCTATTCTTATTGATATTACTAATCTTAGTTCATGTTTATGGCATACAATATTTACATTCACTGAAATTATTAGGTCCAGCTTTTAGTCCTTTATCAGATATACGATTTGAAAATGATTTCTCTAAATGCTTACTTCTTTGTCTTTTCATTTTCTTAAGAATACCTTTTATTCTTTCACTCTTCTTGTTGGTTTTTGCTTGATTACTTGCTTTTTTTTTTTTTTTTTTTTTTTTTTTTTTTTTTTTTTTTTTTTTTTTTTTTTTTTTTTTTTTTTTTTTTTTTTGTCTTGGGAATGGAACCCAGGATCTCACGCATGCTAAGCAAGCACTCTACCACTGGGTTACATCCCCAACCCAAGAATATCATTCAAGAGCAGAAGTTTTAAAGTTTGAAGTAAAATTTGCTAATGTTTGCTTTTATTGGATTGTACTCTTGAGGTCGCATTAACAAAACTTTGGTTAGCCAATGTTACAAAATTTTATCCTTTGCTTTCTTCTAGAGGTTTTATAATTTCATCCTTAGATCTGTGAACCTTTGGAAGTTATGTTTTATTTATGGTGCAAGGAATGGATCTTAGTGTGTGTATACATGGATGACTAATTTTTATACTATTAATTTAAAAATAGACTTTCTTTACTGGATTTCTTTACATTCACTGAAATTGTTAGGTCCAGCTTTTATTCCTCTATCAGATAGATCAGTTGGTTCTATTTCTGAGCTCAATTCAGTTCCATCTTTATGATGATTAATAAAATCTTGAAATAAAGTAAGTTCGCCAATTTTGTTCTTCTTAAAAGTTCTTTGTATTATTTTAGGGGCTATGAATTTTAGGATTAACATCAATTTCTAAAACCAAAATATCTGAACAATTGAAATTAAGTCAATCTTTGGGACAAACTGACATTTCAATTATATTGTGTCTCTAAGCCATGAAGATGGTATATCACTTGAATTATTTAGGTATTCTTTAATGTCTCTTATATTTTAAAGATTTACCATATAAGTCTTTAATGACTTTTGCTAGATTTATCCAAAAGTATTT